>VZUA01079477.1:11981-22917 GCA_013401035.1 Horornis vulcanius | reverse complement strand
TCGTATGTCCTGCTTAAAACCCCTAAATGTTTTGATGTCTGTTTTCTGCTTTTTCCTCTGGGAAGAGGAATCCTGCAATGGTTTCTTTTCTCATTGTGACTCTCGTGACTGCTGCACAGGCAACCAACCCTTTCATAAATTTGATCCAATTCTGTATAAAACTCAGTGCAAAACCCACAAATGTAGAAGACCTCAACACATTCCCCACATGCCCATCCTTAGAACTTTTTATATGTACTGAATGCAAAACATTGTTTTAATCCATTTAGAGATGGACATTGATTTATAACTTAAATTTGACTTTGAGAGGAAGTGAAGCTTTTAATTTCAAGTGAAATGTTGCCTGGAAATTTTGGACCTAACTGAATTGCAGAATATAGGTATGAATTTAACTTGTTGTTTAGGCTAGAAACTGGTGAACCACTTACCAAATCATTGCAGTGAAACAGCTTGAGTCAAGTTCCTGTAATGAAAGGAGGACTAGGAGAGGGGCTGCCCTAATTTTGCAGCCTGGATTTGCCAGCCAGTCTAAGCTATTGTAGCTGACTTCTGTGTGAGGGTAATATTGATTTAGTATTTTATTGTTCTGACAGTAAGAAAAGCTATGTCTCAAACCCTCTTCTTCAATATGAGGTAGACTGTTCTTATTCAAGGTCTGATTACGATTTTTTCCCCATGATGGGCTTTATTTCCCATCACCCTTTCTCTTCATAGATGGCTGCACTCAGCAGTATGGAGAATAGCTTTTCTCTCAGTCTGGTGGTGCTGGCTAGCTTACAGGTTTTGGAAAGGAAGGAAGGAAAGGCAGCCCCTTTTTTGTCTTCTAGAAGGAATGGTGCTTAGGAGAAATCGGGGCGGGGGGGTATGCAGTACATTCACAACTGCTTGTCTAAGGAAGGTCTTGATTTCTTGCTCCTTTTTGGAAGGAGGCCCTCCAGTTCTGTAGTGTGCACACACGGCAGCATCTTCATAAACATCAGAAACCTACTTGGTGGGTAGAGTTCCCTTTTTGTTTCTGCTCTGTCTGTGTTGTCTGTGAAGCATTTCCCAGGAGCTCTACCTTAGGTTTCAACTTCTTCCCATAGACCATATGGAAAATTTGGTAAGACATCCCCATTTCCATATGTCTTGATTTCCAGAAGTACTGCTTTGAGATATGGTATTCTTTTGAGCAAGTCTGAATTGGGAATTGAAGCTGTGGAACTCTAGGGAATAATATAATGCCTGAAGGGAAGTTAAAGGTGAGACTGCAAACCAGGCTGGTTTCAGAGATGTAAGAACAGAAGATCAAAAATTACTTTCTTCCCTACGGTGCAGTAGTTTCTACATGTCCTTACAGACCCAATTAAAATAACATTTGATTAAAATGAATACAACAAAGCACAGTTTTAAGTAGTACTGTATCTCTGGATAAATTGAAAAACCAACAAAATTTAATTATATATTAAAGATTAAAGAGTACTTTCGTGTATATTGCAGTTTCTCTGGTGTATAAGTAGTAAGGCAATTTAATGTAAAATTAAAAATCCTGGGACAACAGCATCTCTCTCAATTCAAATTAACATGTCTGAGAAAGTAATTTTGGCCTTTAATGTTGATTTATAGCAATTTTTCATTCTTTATGTGCTGAAATCCAAAACAGTGTTATGCTAATATGGCTGTATCACCTGCAGGTGTTGCTTGAGAGTCGAGTGAAAAGTCCTTTGTATTTTCTTCGAAGGATCAATATTTCAAGATGTGTGAAGGAGAAGGGTCTAACTGACAAGCTGCCTTGATACACTGCCATTCTAACTATGACTGGATTGACTGAAAATTGCCTCAAAGAGTAAGGTAATCCATAAAAACTATAAAGCCTAGCCAAGTGTTTGAAGTAATCAAAGCTAATGAGGAATGATTTATTTTCACTTTTTAAATGTCTTGCCTTCACTGTTACAGTTTCTTAAGTTTTTCTTTCTGAAATGTTCTTATTTGATAATGCATTTGCATGAAAAAGATGGATTAGATGTTACAACTGCAAAAAAAATTAGAGCTGGCAAAATTGAATTAAATCATTTTTAATAGTTGTCCTGTGAGAAATTGCTTTTAGTGTACTTGTGTAATTGGAGAGAAATTTGGGTTTTATTTTTTGTGTATGTCTAGAAACTGAGCAAATAACCTGGCTTAGGAAAAAATGGTAGTTTGGAAAGAAGATGGGTACATGGTTATGAAGCAGTGCCTTTTCATGAAATAGGAATTCAGTTCTTTCCAGTGCTACCTTGTTTCTCTGCCTAGACATATTGTCATGACAGGCAGATACTACTTTGGAAGCTGCACTGTGTAATACAAATATTATATATGCATATATGTAAATAAGCTCTTTTTATATTTGAATGATTAAATGTAGTCATTTTCTAGTAATATGCTTATCAGTATGATAGTACCAATTTACAGTCTGGTTTACAAGTTGTGAAGTGCTTTTGCAGTACTAATGAAAGAATTTCAGGGTTTGGTTTTTTTTTGTTTGTTTTGTTTTGTTTTTGTTTTTTTTTTTTGTTATTTGGGGATTTTGTCCTGTGTTTTCCTCTTGCAATGCTTTTTTTCCTTCACCTTAGAGAATCTTTCTTTAACTCAATATTTAGTATTATTTTGTGGGAGGTTATCATATATTTTTAGAATAGTATTCATATAATGAGAGAGAGAGTACTTTTAATGGAAAAGAGCTTTTCATGATCCATTGGTGTGACTCTGCAGAACTGTGATGATCTTAATTTATACAGAAAAAAATGCTCTTCTTGCAATATGTGCTGTTTGCATCTGAGATTTTGATGTAAAGGATAAATTAGTTTTAAAAAGTCAGTCAAAGAAAATAGTAGTGAACACAGCCATATGAAAAATTTATTTTATTTCCTCAGTGGTAATATGAATGTGAAATTCAAATGATTCTGTGAACAATGTAAATTTTTACATCAAAATGCAATGTTAATATTACTTACATAATAGATTGAAGTCTTGGGTAAATTTTTTTTTGTTTCATTAATGAATAATACAAAAAAAAGCAAAAATGTGTTCCTAGTTAGGGAACAAACTGGATTAACTTCTTGATGAATAAATGAGCTTTTTCTACCCTTAAGGTCTATATTAATGGTTTTATAAAAAGGCATACTCAGGCTCTAGTTACTTGCTTTGTTCTGTTCTGCTTGCCTAAATTGCACCTGAAATTATGTTATTTCAGTGGTGTTTAATGCCTTCTCTGATTCTTCTAATGAGAAATTGAAAATATTCTTAACATATAAAATATATTTCGAATGAAAGAGCAACAGCATGGAAATGCAGGTTAACACATCCCATTTAGGTTTCGGTTTTTAATGATGTTTTAAAACTCTATTAAAAATGTAAGATTTATTGTGAGAATTAAGCTGCCTGGTTTTATTTTGATACATTAAAATAAAAAATATATTCATTAAAAAGCCATAATCCCTTAGCATCATAATAACAGAGAATTTTTTCACATTTACATAAATGTGAAATGCATAAAAATAGATATTTATTTATATTTTTGAATAAATTCTCTTTTCTTGGCCTTTTATAATGAAGATACAAGAAAATGGCTGGAGAACAGAAAGTTAGCAGAATCAGCTGCAGTAAAGATAGAACACATCTCAATCAAACCAAGATTTAGTTAAGCCAGATGAAGCAAGTCACATATTTGATTGAATAATGCTGGCAAAATGAAGAATAAATCCTAAAAATATGAATTTTAGTAAATTATATCTGTTATTTGAAGTCTTCCTACTAAAATAACATAACATGTGTCCATCCATTTGGACAGATGTGGTTTAATAATAAGTGTCAGTAAAACTGGCTAAAATCAAATAGTTCCTTTTAAACAACAAGAAAAAATATAGTAGTAAATGGAAAGAATTCTGGGTAACAGTAGACTCGGGGTGGGGGGGCAGGAAGTAATAACAGGTGCAATGCTAGTTCTTCCAAAATGTCATCTATGCTTCCAAAAGTTTTGATCCAAGGTACTTACCCTGCTCTGAACTGAAAACATTCATTTTTTATAGAATAATAGCATCACAGAATGGGTTAGATTGGAAAACACCTCTAAGATCATCATATCCAGCCATTAATGCAGCACTATCAATTCCGCCACTAAACTGTGTTCCACAGTGCCAGGTGTACACGTCTTTTAAATACCTCCAGGCATAGTGACTAAGCCACTTCTATGGCCAATGTGTTCCAGTGCTTGATCACTCTTTCAGTAAAGAGATTTTTTCTAATAACCAATTTAAACCTCTGCTGGCACAACTTGAGGCAATTTCCTCTTGTCCTATCTCGTGTTACTTGGGAGAAGAGGCCAACCTCTACCTTGTTACAGACTTCTGTCTTAAGGTCCCACTCCAGCCTGCTTTTCTCCAGGCTAAAAAGCCCCAGCTCCCACAGCTGCTCCTCATCAGATCTATGCTCTCAACCATTTTTGCTGCCCTTCTCTGGATATGCTCCAGCACCTCAATGTCCTTCTTGTAGTGAGCAGCCCAGAACTGGACACAGCACTCGAGGTGTGGCTTCACCAGTGCTGAGCACAGGAGGACAATCCCTGCCCTGATCCAGCTGGCCACACTATTCCTGTACAGGCCGGGTGCCATTGGCCTTCTTGGCCACCTGGGCACACACTGGCTTGTGTTCAGCTGCTGTCAACCAGCACCCCCAGTTCCTTTTCTGATGAGCAGCTTTTCAACCACTCATCCCCCAGCCTGTAGCACTGCCTAGGGTTGTTGTGACCCAAGGGCAGGACCTGGCACTTGGCCTTGTTGAATCTCATGCAGCTGGACTCAGCCTGTCGATCCAGCCTGTCCAGATCCCTCTGCAGGGCCTTCCTTCTTTCCAGCAGGTCAACACTCCCACCCAACTTGGTGTTGCCTGCAAACTCACTGAGGGTGCCCTTAATCCCTTTGTCAGATCATCAATAAAGATACTGAACAGGATGAGCCCCAATACTGAGCCCTGGGGAACTCCACTGGTGACTGGCTGCCAACTCACTGCTGTTCACCACCACTCTCTGAGCCCAGCCATCCAGCTGGGCAAAAGAGTATGCTCATCCAAGTCATGATAAGGCAGTTTCTCCAGGATAGTGCTGTGGGAAACAGTATTAAAGGCTTTATTAAAGTCTTGTAGGCCACATTCACAACTTTTCCTTCATCCACTAAGTGGGTCACCTTGTCGTACAAGGAGCTCAGGTTGCTCAAGCAGGACCTGCTTTTCCTAAATCCCTGTTGGCTTGTCCTGAATCCGTGGTTGTCCTGTATGTGACACATGATGGCACTCAAGATGATCTGCTCCATGAACTCCTAGTTCCAGACATTGATGAGGTCCCCTTTTAGTTGTCCCTTCTTGAGGCTGAACAGGCCCAGCCCCTTAATCATCTTTGTCATCCTTTGGACCTGCTCCAGGACCTCCGTGTCTCTCTTGTCCTGAGGAGCCCAGAACATGACAGATGTGACACAGCACTCCAGATGTGGCCTCACTAGGGCTGAGCAGAGGTTCAAGAAAAAAAAAACAAACCCACAATAAAAAACCAAAGGCAATGAAGAAAAAAAGAGAAAACTTGAATGCTAACTTCCCTGCTTTATTTTATCTATAAAATTGGGGTGTCCAGCTGCAGCAGGCAGGCTTTCTGATGATGATGAAGTTAATCAGAACTTTGTGAGTTGTTACGAATTATTTGAAAGTGAGGGGAAGTTAGAAATGCTCATACAAAGATGTGGTAAAAATCACTTCAGAAATCACTGTTAGAAAATCTTGAAATAGGCAAGTACTTTCTGACCATTGTTAGGACACTGTTCACCCCTGCATATATGATCCTCAGCAGCTTTCCCAAGCTTAGCGACCTGGTTATGAAATGTACCATAACACTGGTGATATCTGCAGACAAATTGTAAGTTGGTTCATTTACTTAGGTAATACATAATTCTCTTGGGAGCAGTGGCAGCATGAATTAGTGCTGTATAAAGCAGGAACAGATTTGATTTGCACAGCTATAATCATTGTGAAGATTATTAACTCTCACTTTTAGCGAGAAAGGCTAGAATATTTCTATAGTGTTGAAGTATTTGCATTAGTTTTCTGTTCATTTCAGTTTTTAATGGTAGGCAGATAACAGATGTAATTTCAACTACTTTAACAGATTTATTTGAAATTAAATGAGCAAACAGGCTAACTTTTACCTGTTAAATAGGTGTTGCGCATAGGTGGCTAGGCCCCAACCCCCATCACCAAAATAATGTACCCAGGCAGCTAGCTGGAGTTTGTACAGTTTGTTCCCTCTGCACTGTTTATCCTCCTTTGTTCATGTACTTGTTAGGGTTTTATATCTGACAGGATGCCTTAGTCCTCGGTTTCTGGCAATGTCCTTATTCTGAGTGACCTCCTCTTTAGCATAACTATTCCAGCATTTCATGCTAATATTAGTGGTTTCTGCTCTACTTCCCCAAGGGAGGAGTTGCCCTGTCCATGAATCAGATTCTGCTCTTTTGCACAGTATGGTTTTCTCAATAGTATCTCCAGGATTGCAGAAATACTTCTGGACAGTCAGTGCTTTTGGGGTTAGCTGTAGGCATGCGAAGAAGATGATTAACCAGTGTAATACAGAGTGTATTGCCCTCTTGTTAGGTAGCTCTCTAAAACCCCTGCTCTGAATTCTGATGGGTAGAAAAAATTTAGGAAAATAGGAAAAAAATCCATTTCATCACATCTCCCAGGTAAAGAAATTACATATTAGGGAGTATTTCAGGTGAGCATCTTCTTTGCATATTTACAAGGAACTGAACTGGGAATCTTCACTCCCAGGGTCAGAGTCAGGGTAAAGGTGTGTTTTCCTCCTGCCCACTTTGCAGCTTTCCTCTGGCTCTGTTTGCACGCTATGGTATGGCTGTCAAAGCAAAAACTGATGCACTGATATTTTTTCTCATAAGCACTGTTTTGTTCTATTGCAAAACCTTTCAGAGGGAAAGAGATGGGCTACTTGAAACTGTGTATCTTGTTGAGGTTTGTGCTGAATTATTTGTACTTAATGAGGAATGAGATCATTTGCATGCTCTAAAAGTGTCAAAGCATGAGAAACTATCCTAATGATACCATCATCTAGGTACCTGGTTTTACCATTGACAAGCTGCAAAAATGTGTTTTCTTAGTTTATTTTCTCTCATTTACTCTGAATTCTTTCTAACTTACTGAGAATTTTAATGATCGAGCAGATTTCTTTCCTCTTCTTGATTCCCATATTTAGTGATTTGCTTTAACCCAAACTAACTCTCTCTAAATGGATGCAAATTATGTTTTCACTCCCTGCTTTGTGAACTCATGGTCTTCAGCAGTTTGCAAAGTTACACTCAATTCAAACATCTCAACCAAGTCTTTGAAAGACAGTTCCATGTATGTATAAGAGATGAAGTGTGTTTGTTCAGGCTGTCATGATTCTAAAGGACTACTGAAATAGATGTCACTAAACCATTAGTTTTATGCTCCATTCCATCATTTTCATGTAGGGGGATTAAAAAGGTGAAAGAATCTGAATCCAATCAAGAATTTAGGACACCAGAAAGGACCCAAGCAAGACTGAGAGATCCGTTTAAATTTGCAATACGAAAGTGCTGTTCAGATGCTGATTTTATTCTGTAGGCATCTAAACTTGCCAGGCTTACTAGGCTTACCTACCTATTTGAGGGCTATCCACAGCTTTGCTTGGCCATGTGTATGGTCACCCCAGCCAAAGCAGTTTATAATTTAAGCTGAGCAGGATCTAAAAAGTAAGTGCTGCTCTGTTTAAATCCTCAAAAGGGCCAAATCCAATATAGGCCTTCAGGGAATATGTAAGACAACTGTAAAAGGACAGATTAGCTTTGCTCCAGTGTTTTAAAAATCAGGTGTAAGTGGCTGCTTTAAGGATTCAAGTCTGTGACACATGACTGAGCTTACAGGCTTACCTGCAGCCCTTAATTAGATGTTTGACTTCTGTGCTTAGTTGTTTGGTTTTCTTTTTTTCCTACATTTTTAGATGCTCATAGATTGTATTTCTTGAGCAGACAGTTGAAATATGAGTGGAATTTTTAAGGACCCCTATATCTGCTTTTTTTGGCTCTGTCTCAGTGTTCATAGCGATTTACCAAAGAGATCAAGTTAGCAGCTGTGAAATTTTAGGGTTCAGGGAAGAACAACTCAAACCCTGCTCAGTCCTGACAGGGCCAGAGGAGTCAGCCTTGAAGCAAGGGTGCATCAGCTGTGTTGGTGTCTGATGACTGACCTGGTACAAGTGCAGTTCAATGGCAATGGAAAATGGGCGGATAATTGAAGCAGTTCTCTGTTTCTGGTTCAGCAGTTGATACTGAAGTTATGCTGGAAGCAGTGGGATCTCATTGTGCTGGGGCTGTGCAGATGTACAGTCAGTACTGGAATTTGTGTTGAAAGAGCTCCTGTTCTCATGGCAGATGTGTTGGTCATTGCCATGGTGGAGACGAGCAGGCAAATATTCGGGGGTTTTTTAATAGGAGCAAGTCTTAGAAACAGGGTCAGCACTGTTTTCTAATGTTATATTATTTCAAGTAACACAATGAATTAGAAGAAAATAATGATGCATCATATTACGATGGAAAGCATCTTTAGTCATAGTAACCATTAGTAGAGATCAAATAATATGTGTTGAAGATACATAATTTTATGTCGTTCAGCAAGTCTAAGTGTGATGGGCCTACCTGTGAGCTCCAGAGGAGCCAGTGGGGAAGATAATCTGGGTCGCAGGTTTTCATTTTTAATATGTTCCTTAACACTGGAAGAAAGCTGGTGTTCAGCCCAGATTCAGAATAGACAAGCAGATTGAGCCGGGTAAATATAGCCTGATATAAATCACTGTGAACATATGGAAAAAGCTGATTGGGGACTCAGCTGATAGGGAATTAAAGGCCTTGAGTAAATTTGATTCTGCTCAGAGTTTTATGGAAAGTAGGGCTTATAAAACAAATGATTGACAAAAACTTGGTTTTATTCTTTTAATATCTGGTAAAATTACAAGTTTGGTAAGATGATGTAAAAGACTTATTGCCACATGAAACCAATTAATAAAAACATGAGTAGAACTATGTGACAGAACAGACCAGACTTTGATGAATAACAAACCAGTTGGCTGGTCTTAATATAGGATTGTCAATAAAGAAGTTTCAAGGACTAAGTGGCTTTCCCATAGTGGAAAATAAAGAGTGAGAGTAGCAAGACTGTAAATTGTGTCTGGATTGTGGAAAGGAAGGAGACCACTATGAATGCTTAAGTACATTCTCAGAGTCAAAACAGTAATGCTGTGTGTAGTGGCGGTTCAGGAGTGTAGCCAGGCTGATGATTTTTTGCTGTATATAGAACTGCTGAGAACATTTAGAGCGTAGCACACAAGGCCATGTGCCTTTGTCAAAATAGCTTGAAAATGGCTAAGTGCATATAAACATCTAACCCTAATAAGTACCTGAAGCATCTGAGTTAGTCCTGAGGAGATCTTGTTTAATTCAGGAGTTCTGTCTGCATAGTTTTTTTCATCCAGTTCTCTTTATATGGATGTCCCTATAACACATATAGTGCAGCCAAATCCAAAGCATTAAGCTTCATAAACAGGAGATCATGGAAGATGATTTAGTATTCCTTGATGACTTTAAAGGATAGATTTATAATAGATTGTGACAAATTTAAAACTTGGAGGAAAGCAGTGTGGTGTTTTCCAGGGTTCTAGAGGATGAGAAATAGTTATAATTTGGTGTTCTTTTAGAACGTTTTAAAAAATATTTCTTTTTCTTGGCACCTGTGTTCAGACACCAAAGCTATGTGTCCTGTGGTAAGTAGATTAAGACCAGTTACCTGGAAATAGACCATAACTTGGATAATTTACATCTGATAGACAAGAGATGGATGGGGAAAGCAAACCAGTGGGGGCTGAATTGACTAGAAGATTATTCTGACTATTTAAGAGCAGATTTTGAATACTACTCAACTCTGTCAACATATACATGGGTGTTTAGTCTATTACGTCATGGACCTCCACAAAAATGTTCAGAATAATTCTTGTTATGTAGCATTATTGTTTCTAGTAGTCCTGTGTCCATGCCACTTAGGTAGTGTAATGCTAAGTGCATTGTTATTTGTTTCTGTTCTAAAGATTTTAATTAAATAATTGTTTCCAACTAGCATTTTAATGACCTATTATTGCAAATGCTAAATAACTTTAAAAAGCGTGAAATTTGAAACAATTTGTTCAAAAATATATTAAATCATCTTATTAATACTTGCATAGTTAGCATAGTTGTGTAAAATACATAAGTCCTGTAAAGACCTTCCATTAAGTGATAAGGGTATTGCAGTTGTCCTCAAAAGCAAGCATTTTGTGCTTTTTGATTGTAATCTTAACACTTTTTAATGCAAGAATCATTAAATACATTTACGACAAATGAAATTGCTTTTCATGTTTCTGTGGATATAAGATTGCTATGAAACAGATTTCCTTGAAAACTGTTTATTTTTTCCTATATTCTAATTATATCTGTCTTTCACCGTGAGAAAAAATACAGACATTAGACAAATGAAGCAGAGGAAGTTTTTTGCTAAATAATAATTTTTCTCTAATCCCCAGTGTCTAACTTGTTCTGTATTAATTCAATCATGTCTATATGGAAGTGAATGCGCTTTTTTCCTAATGCGTATGAAATATTGCAGTTGTTCTGTCTTGCCATTTAATAATCCATTCACATTCCTTACACTGGTTTCCATTCACATTTCTAAAGACCTTTTTGTCCTAAAAACAATGTAATTGAGTAGAAATGCATAATCAGTGATGCATCAAATCTCTGTGAAACAATATTATGTTTAGAAAATACTGTCTTAACTTTGCACTAGGTTGAATTTCAGTAAACACACTTCCTTACAC
>VZUA01079469.1:58894-78077 GCA_013401035.1 Horornis vulcanius | reverse complement strand
CTATGTATATTCTTCACAACATGGAGATATCAAAAGGCAGAAATACTAACTCAGAAACTGAGCTTCCAGGCTGGCTAAACCACCTTTTTGTTTCCTCTCTGCTCATTCTCAAATCCAAGCAATTTCCTGATTTTTCTTAACTAAAAAAATTATTTTCAGAATCTCAAACTTAATTATAGAAAAAAGAGGAAGTAGAAGACTGGGGGAAAGCTGTGTAACATGAGGAAAAGAAACGGTTTGTTTCTTGATAACTCAGCATAAAAAAATAGCAAGCTTCCAATTTCTAATGGTTCAGAGAGTTTCTTCTCAACATATCATGAAGAGACAAATTGCTCTTATCCTGACAGACAGGACTACGAAGTTCAAAATGTTGCAGTTCCCTAAAGCAACCATATATGAATATGAAGTCACATGAACAAAAAAACTTAGAAAACTTAGCCTTTTAAGGCATAATTTAGTAGTTATGGGCAAAACCAGCCTTTACGGGTTTGTTTTTTTCCCTTATGTTCATGTGAAGTAGTTCACAGTGTAAACTACAAAGTTAATCTGGACTGTACTTATATAAAGTAAACAGGGGATCAAGACAAGTGAAACTCCCGTGCCTGTGAAAAGTCCCTAAAGATAGGCCAAAAAGAAAGGCAAATAGAAAACCCACTTCAGCTATCTTGAGTTTCAGAGTACTGTTCTTCAGCAAGCATTATAAGAAATTATGTATTTTTAATATATAGCAGAATTAGTAGACAGAATATTTCTCAAGCATCTCTCTAATTGCTTTCCAACTAGCACATTACTTGGAAATTCCTCATCATATTCCTATTTCTCTTGGGGAAAAAAAAAAAAGAAAGAAAGAAAGCTTAAGGGCCATCTCCTCCTCCCTGCACTCATCACCTACTGTAATAGTTAAGACATTACAGCACACCTGTCCTGGATTCAGCTGGGAGTATTAATTTTCTTCTTAATAGCTGGTACAGTGCTCTCTTTTGGATTCAGTAAAAATGTGGGTAACAAGCTAAGGTTTTAGTTGTTGTTAAGTAGTTTTTACCCTTAGTCAAAGACTTTTCAGTTTCCCACGCTCTGCCAGCAAAGAGATGCATAAGAAGCTGAGAGAGCACTGCCAAAGACAGCTGAGCTGAGCTAGGCAAAGAGATATTCCATACCATAGAACATCATGTTTGGTACACAAACTGGAGTTGGCTGGGAGATGCTGTTCATTGCTGGGGCACTGGCTGGGTCAGCAGGTGGTGAGCAATTGTATTGAGCACCACGTATTTCTCTTGGATTTTATTCCTCTCTCTCTCTTTTCATTACTATTATTATTGTTATTATCATCATTAGCAGTATTTTTTTCTGTTTCAATCATTAAATTGTTTTTACCTCAACCCATAAGTTTTACCATTTTCCCAGTTCCCCTCCCCACCAGGGCAGGTGTGCTGGGTGGTGTTTGCAGTGGGCAAGCAGCTGTGTGGTACTTTAGTTGCTGTCTGGGATTAAGCCATGAAAGCACCTCACTGATCCATAAACCTGAAGTAAAGACTTAAAACCACAAGCCTATTCCATTACAGAGGCTATCACAAGCCAACCCTTCTCTCTCTGCTGGTACAAGCCAACATGGAGTGGCATCCTCTAAGCTTCCTTTTTCCTTGCACAACAAGCACTTGACTATTCTCTGATCTTCATGTATCTTATAATCCTTTGTTTCAGGAATATGCCATCTCTCTTGTGACTGTTTCTTTTAAATGTACTCCTTATCTAGTAATTTCCAACAACTCACAAACCTGAAAGAGATTCAATCACTGCTGAATGATTAAGCCAAAGCTAGCTTACTTGTGTACCACAATCAAAATTCAAGTGTGGCAGTACCTTGTCCATTCAGAAGGCTAAAGAGTTCAACAGGAGAAGAGCATTTTGTGCATCCTTCGACTTCAAAAATGAGATTAACTGTCACACTCACATATAAACCAAAACCTCCAGTTCTCCCAACAACTTATAGATATGCCAATGGCAAGTGCCATACCCACACCTCTCCAGGGCTCATACAGCAATGACAGAACTACTCTCTTGGCCACTGCAGAACAGTCACCACTGCAAGGCTAAACAGAACCTGGAAGACCAACTTCCTCTTTCAGCACTGTCCACCCTCACACCACAGAACAATAAGACAGGCTTTGGGCTTTATCTATCCATATACAGAAAGACTGTTAACAGTTTTCTTGAAGCACATACAAAGGTAACTGAATACAGACCATATACCCATAATAATGAGTACAGAAGTAGTTTTAATTCCTCAGTGATGCCAGGGAGTGAGGCAATACACTCTTAAAACTGCTTACAACAAACAAGTCGAGGTATAGCACAGTGAGAAGGAGAATCTGATGCTTTACTTACAAGGAACGTATTTCCACAGTGCCCACACACCACTCTAGTTCCATCTGGTTGAACTGGCAAGGCAGGTTGAGCTGGCTGCTCTTCTGGAATCAGCATTACTGGACCAAGAGTAATGATGCGTCTACTGTGTTAAGAACATTAGATACACATGTAATTTAGCTAGCAAAAGAGAAGGATGATGCGTTCAAGCAATTAGCTCAGTCACTACCAAATATTTTTACACTTTTAAACTATAACCTACTTGTTAAACAGCCGATGCACCCAGTTTTGGTCACTCTCCAAAGTGTTTTTAGTTTTAAAAATATCCTCTTTCCCTATAAGATCAGCCATATGAGCCTAAACCCTACAGAGATCAAAGACTTGCAAGCATATGACAGACATGCTCCTCAGAAAAATGCAAACTTAATACCCAAGCTGAGCAAGCCTGAGAACTGAAATGTACATACCCATGTGAAAAACGTAGGAAGACTAAGGCTCTTCCATAGTCTAGTTCTCCTACTAGACACTACAACAGTAGTTGTCACACTACTGACAACCATGTCAATGTAAGAAGCATATCCATACTGGTACAGTAAAAATTCCATTCAAATTGAGTAAAACAAAAAGGAAAACCACCCTACGCTGACTAAATGAAATCAATTTACTATAAAGTAAGTATTTGCTATTATGTTCAATGTGTTTCCAGTTTAATTACAAAATTTGTCCATCCAAAATGACAGTACCCAAATTAACCAACTCAGAATGAGGATAAGACTTCCTAGAACAAAAAGAAGTGAAGGGGAAAATTAAAGCAATATTTAATTTGCATTGCATCCCTTCCATCTACAACCAAAATTGTATTCTGAATGGCTTTCCTTCAATCTGGAGTCTTCCACTTAGGGCATACTTCCAGCTCTCTCCTTCAAAGTACACCACACCAATTTTACTCAGCTTCTAGCAAGACAAATACACAGACTATCTTAGGGAAACAGCTTAGATGTATGAGTCTGAGATTATTTTAATAAAATTAAGGAACTCCTGATTTAGTCTAGCTACCAACCATGTGATATATTATAACTGAACTATCCCATGAACATTTTTGCACACTGAGCAAATGTTTGGAATGTTTTGAAGTCCTACCCAACAGAGCATTAGTAAAAAAGAGTAATTCCCACAAGTCTCAAACAATGTTTCAAAACCAGAAAAGCCAACAGACTAGGGCACCTGGTGAGGCAGAACTCCCCTTCATGGATCTGCAAACTCAGCCTTCCTCTCCATTTCTTCTGCTGAGCTACACCACTTAGAGTCAAACTTCTCCTACCTCAGTGGAATCTTTAACACCTTAAGCCCAACAGTAAGAACAATCACTATGGCAATCACAATTGCTTCTTTTGTAACAAGTGTGGACATTAAAGGTGAGAGATGAGAGAAGAATGAAAACTCAGCATATCTAAGAAGTAGACTGAAGCCAAGCTACTACTCCATCTCCCATTTCACTCTGAATCCCTACTCTGAACTTAGCAAAGTGAGTATTCTGTGCGGGTACAATAACTAAGTCTCAAAGAAATTATGAATGTTAAGTCCCAGAAACGAGAAGTGGATTCTCCTCTATCGTCCTTTACATTATTTTTGACTTAAAAAGCAGTTATATTATGAGACACATACATCTGAGACCACAAGAAAAAGAAGAAACTTTTTTTCCTCTTTAATATTAAAAAATATATTCAAAACGGACACTAGCACTACCTTTGTCTGCAGCAATTCAGTAATGCTCTCTAAGTGTCCACATAGAGACCGAGGCTTGAATCTCTTTTAGTTTTAAATACTCAACACAAAGACAACAGTTGCTTTAAAGAAAATTATCTCAAGGCACTGAGAGTATTTTATTCTTACCAGTTTGGTCTTGGACAGCCTATTTTCCGAGATGTATCCTTACAGATAAGGAGACAGTTACATTGACATCTAACATACTTCTTCCCTGAAGGAGGGTTTTTGATTGGCTAAACAAAAATAAAAAACAAAGAACCACAATCGCCAGAGAACACACATCGTAAGTCATAGCAATTCACTTTTTTCCACATAACAAGATGACAAAGCAGAACAACTTCAGTGAAGAGTTCTTGCTAACAGAGAAATACACTTCCTCTTACAGAGGAAATTCAGAGTCAACACAAAATTAGAATTTTTTTCTTTACTTAAGAAGTGAAAATTTCCTTACTAACACAAATTCAGCAAACTCATGGAAAAAACATTTCTATTTTAGCAATGACTATTCAAGGCTTCATTTCAGTTATTCTTTTTAAATATGAGCTTAAATAGTGATATATTTCAGAAAAAAATAAAACAAAAAACAACCAGTCAAACAAACAACCCCTCTTGCCTACTACAATGGCTTTATTCAACAGTGAAAGGATCACAGTCTGTTTCTTGTTCACTAAGAGAATATGAAAGCATCACCAAACTGCAATCTTAATTTAACCTGTACTGAAATTATCTTTCTCCAGTCTGGGAGTCAAGTTTCAATGTTCCTTTCATGCAGCAAATTAAAAGGTGCACAATACTTTGTTTGGCTTGAAACATTATATACTGGACAGGAAAGTGACTATCAGTTTCAGTGGCCGGTTCTCTAATCTCTCTTTCAAAGAAGAAAAAAAACTTCCTGCAGTTTTCAGGCTTCCTGTTTTCAGGACATAATTTAAAGTTACTTTAATATAACAAATATATAATAAATCCACTTAATAAATCTAATCCAGTGTTTTTCATACAAATGCTTGCAGTAGCTGTGGAACACTGCAGTATCACATCCGAAAACTAAAACTGGCAGGAGGAAAAAAATAAAAGCAGGAGACCAAATAGTGAAGACTTGAATTAAGAGGAGAAGAAACAAATAGGTCTGTGATGACTGGAAATGAACCTAGGACTTAAACATTTCAAAGTTGTTTTATTGTGGTCTGTTACAGCTAACCAAGTGACTGAATAGTATTTCAGGAGAAAGGCACTCATCCAGGCAGACGCTCAGGTTTGTTACTCTTTTTCTCCCACTCTTAGACTAACTCAATTCTACACTGCTCTTCATCCCATCAAAACCAATTTTATCCTTTTTTACAGAAGAGTAATTACTTAAATGACATCTTTGCTTTTCGTCCTCCTCAGAAGGAGACATCCTGCAAAGCCAGCTCGACCACATGAAGATTTATTCTAACTGCTTATGACCATCCTCGTGCCAGCACGCCTCGAGCTTGCACGCCAGCCACACTGGCAGTCAACCAGGCTGGCTCCTCCTTTCCCCTGCAGGGGCAGGAAGGGACCCACCCTGTCCAGGTGAGGACATGAATTCTACCCCCAGTGCCCTCCACAAAAAGAAAAGTGCTAAAAATCCATTTTACCGTAGCTTCATTGCAGACAGTGCATTTAACCACATGTTGGTGTAGCTTGCCATCCAAATTGATGAGTGACTGGCACACACGGCAGTTTATCACAGGAACACCGCTGGCATCTGGACTTGCAATGGCAGTGTATGGAGGGGGAAGCTCTGCTGCAAGACAAGGAAATCTCAGCTGAAAAACCAGAGGGTCCTAAAATGCTTCCAGCAAGTATAGTTTTTAGCACTCACAGGCTCAAAAGAGAAAAAAAAAACCAAATCTCAAAGTCAGTGCTTAGAATAAACATAGAACAAAACTAAGTTTGCTTTCCCCTTCTCCACAACTTCTGTGTATACAAACACCATCCATAATTATAGGTAAAGCAAACCAGTAACACATGGTAACACGGTAAATCATCCCAGAAATCTGGATCCAATGAAACCCAGCATGTAACTTTATTTCAAACCAGCTTTTTGCAGTCTTTAGAAAATGAAGGGAGAAAAAACACTAAAAAGCCCCAAACCTACTACAGATTAGTAGAGATGGCTTTAGAAGAAAAAGACCCCAGAAAGTAAAACAAGACACAGGTAGGAAGAGTCATAAACAGCATTCACAAATATCTTAAAAACCTGAAATACAGACAAAAGTTTATCATATATTAGAAGATATTACAGGTAAAAACAAAAAGTCCTGTTAAGAAAACAGGTCTTGGATAAGAAGAGGCATGAAATGCTTCTTTTTGAACAACAGCAAATTTATGTTGTCTTGAAGAAAAAAACCTTGAAGTCTCCGAGTATCTGCTTTTAAGGGTTCCAGATATTTTGCTTGTCCAGGAGCCAAAGTACCAATGGACAAGAAGGTCTTCAGTCACTTTGGAGAGGCTAACACAAGGAAGGATTTAATGGCCTCAGGCCTCCAGGGAAGAGCAGGTTTCAGACTCCAGCTTTGTCAGTCTTGAGCCCACAACAAAACAGGGAGGAAACACTGAAGATTCTCTGAGGCTTAAGAATCCATGGAATGAAAATAATTCAACCCAGCAATCTCTTACAAGCTTATCACCACAATTCTTTGGCATATAATAGCATTGACTTTTTTCATCAAGAAGTTCAGGACTTTTCAGGTAAGCAAATACAGAACAGGCACATTCAGTAGTTCATATTTAGCTTCTTTAAATACTAGTCGTTTGAAATGCTCTGCAGCCTTGGGCTTCAGTAAGTTTTTCAAAAATTATATCCAAGTAGCTAACAAAATCTTCAGAAGCAATGAGAGATCAGCCTACTTCCCATTTACCAACAGCATTGAACAGAGCAGTATCTGCTGGAGGGTGGTGAGGGAAATCACAGGCTGCTATCAAAGCTGACAAGCCTGAGTATTACATTTAAGCCTGTAAGAAAGCACTCATCACTCCTGCACTCTGTCTTGAAGTGAATGTCATAAGCTGGAGGGATATAAGAAACCCTGTCTGCCCTTCAGATCCAAAAGTCATCACACACCTTTGAAGTGCAGGCTGAACAGCCATGCTGCTATCTCTCTTTGCTACTTGGTCTATATATGATCCAGACCTATGCTGGATTTAACTCACAGAGGCAGCAGCAAAAAGATACTTTGAGAGTCTCAGAATCACATCCAATATATTTCAATTATTTCAGATGAGAAACAAAATTAACTTATATGTGGCAATACAATTCTGAATGCATGACGCTAACTGATGCTCTATTTCTTGAGGAAGTGAACTTCACACCTTCAGCTCTGATACACTGGTTACAGAAAACAACATCCTTAAGAAATATCAGGTAACAGTGCTGTTATTTCTTCTGTTTCTGAGGAAATACATTCTGAAAAAGTGCAGCTAAAATATTAAATATCAGTATTTTGCATTACTGTGATATCCTATTTTAAGTAAGGCTGCCACATGCAGTACATGAGACACTACAAGACATTAAAAAACAAACACACACAAGACAAAACCCCAACCCACACACTTTGGCAAGTAGAAACAAGCTGAAGCCTACTGGAGCACTCCAGAAATCAGGTTAGAGATTTAGATGATGGGGACAGCAGTGTCTTAACCACCATGGCAAATTCAAGGCTGCTGCAAGGGGGTTTTGGCAGTCAGTAGGCAGCTTAACTGCTCCTGCAGTGAGCAGCTGACACTTTCTGGCTAGGGGAATAGGCAGCCAGGAAACAAAAGGCATGTTCCGAAGACTAAATACCAAACTCTCTGTCAAGACACCCCTACAGTTCACTCCCAGCTTTAAGGTCGCTTTTCTGAAAAGCAACAAGTGTTGTACAAAGGTTTTTGACTTTGTCCTCCCCATTTAAAGTGTGACAGCTCAGTTCTGTGAGCTGGGAATAGGGTGGCTGTACTAAGGCAAGCAATATCTTTAAGGGTATCAGAAAGTGAAGAGACACAGCCACCAACATTTTAAGCTTTCCATGATCCTGGAATACTTTAAAAATTGACAACCACACCTCCTAGACATTTATAATTTTCTATACCCCATTTCCAAGTGGTAACTCTTAACAAGACTGAAAGCTGGTTAACCGAGGTGTGTGAGCCCTTACACACAGTACCAGCCTCTTCTCCAGCCTCATACTGGAGCTGCTTGGCTTCCAGGTAAGCAGCCTCGCTGTTCCTGTCCTGCTGGCTCAGCAAAAATCAGATAGCAAGCGAATAATGGCTGCTTTTCAGAGCCGTGCTGCAGCAAATAACATTTGCTATGGAGCAGAAACCATGAGGTATCTTGGCACTGCAACCTTCATGCTCAAAGAAAACATGCATTTTGAAGAGATCCAAAAACCAAACCAGCAGAAGCCACCAAAATTAAATGTAAAGATAAGTATATTGGGGGAGGGCAAGGAGGCGGGGGAGGGTGAAAAGGAAAATAAAGACATTGTCTCAGAGTCAGCTGTTCATTACCCCTTAATAAAAAGGTTTCAAAGCACATTAGCATACTTTGGTATGACTTTTTTTTTGTTTTTGACAGCTTCAGTTTCAGGCTAACTATAATATCTAGAACCAGTTCATAAAGGTCTGTCAGTCTGTTACTGGGTAGTAGGCAAGCTTCACATACACACTAGGAGACATTTAATGAGATACTGAATTCCCTGCTGCTGACATACCAGTTTACAGCTATTTTATCAGTTTTTCTTAAAAAAAACCCACAACAAACAAACCAAACAAACAAACAAACCCCCTCCACCCCCCCAAAAAGATGCCCAAACAGTAATCAGTTCAGCAAGATTAGCTAAGTGCCCTACCATGCCCTTCATCTGACTCCCTCCTCACCCTATAGAACAGCACTGCAATGGAAGATATCCCATTTGCAACCTGGGAAATTCCTTGCGGTGCTTATGCACTTTTCTCCCTTGGAAGTTGAAGGGTTGGAAATCACAAAGAACCACTTGCAGCCTACCTGGGTCAAACAAAAATGAGGTTTTTTTTGTTTTTTTTTTTAATCACTCTTTATCATTATCTGAATCATTATTTATCACAACCCAGGAGGAGATGATAAGTGAAGAAGTGATAGAGGCTAGAGATAGGTTGTTAAGAACTAAGAAAGCCTGGAAAAAAGCCCAAGAAACAAACAAAAAAGCATTAACCATCCTACTACAGGGAACAGAACTGATAGTTTCATCTTTGTCAATGTCGTGACAAGTTTTTTAAATACTGTGGCCTGCATCCACACTGAAAATATTTTTTTCTTGCTTGCTTCCATCATAAAGAACAAACACCAAGGTATTGCCAGGATTCAACCACCCACTTGTTTACACAGGGAGGGTCAGCTGGGTCTCAGCTGCAGCTCAACAAGGGCATAGAAGGCTATCTTCAAACCATGGTCTCTCTAATTTAAAGTTCAGGACAACATATTGGGCACAGTAGACAATTACAGGGATAAACCCTATGAATGTCCATTCAGGTGGTAGTTTTGGCACAAAGCGCTTCTTCCTCCTTCCTCAGCCACTCCGCACTATTCAGGTGATGTTAATCAAGGAAGCTCTGCAGAAGGAGTTTGCTTTGGAAGCAAACCCAATTTTTCCACAGGAATGCTTCTTCCCTCTAAGTCTAGCCTTGTGCTAGGGAGAGAGATAAAGACTGTCAGTCAGCAGTTTAGTTCACATAGATCCTTTCACTAAGGAAAGCCGACACAGCAAGGGAAGTAGAGCTACTGGGCCTGTATCACAGCTCTGAAAAATTCTGTTCCCCAGCTATCTTTCTGAGAGTTTTGCAGAGCAGTTCTGAAGTGCTACCTAGCATGTCTGCTCATGGACTGATCAAACAAGAGATATTCAACATTCAAGAAAGCTCTACATTGGTTCCTCCTCATTTTGGGGGGGAAGACCTTTATCTCAAGCACCACATCCCACTGCAGGTGCCCAACCAGTTATCTCAAGGAACAGATGTCCAACAAAGGCACAGGAGGACATGGCTACCAACTAAAATGAGGATTTTAGGATTTAGGATCCAGCTCATTTCCAGGTCATGAGTTTTACCATGTGGCCAAACAAGAGTCACAAATCTAATGCATTTTCATTACTTTTTAAATTTATAAAGACTTAAAAAAAAAAACAACCAGACAAAAACACCACCAAAAATCAGACTGAAATGTATGCAACAATAATAGTTACAGGATGAGGATCACTAAGAATAAAAATATCAAACACCAGAATGTAAACTAAGGTGTGTGTGTATATATATATAAAAAAATATATATACATACCTTAACTTAGGGGATAATGCCAATACTAAAAAATTGACAGCAAATAAACCCCAAATAAAAAGCCAAAGCTTCCAACCACTGCTGTTTTTCAGGTCAATGTTCCTTTGTCCAGTTCAAATCAAAGTAAACAGCCAACACCAGCTACAGCCCTAACTGAAATACATGTTCACATCAAGACAAGAATACTAGCTTTCCATGAGTTTAAGTATCACTCAAAACAGACAGATGCTCACTCATTCTAGTTACATATATGTCATGAATCTATACTTAACAGAAATTATTAAGAAAGGACCAACACACTGGACCTACTGAGATAAGAACTGCAATCTTACATTTTAAAGGGTACTGCTAGCAAAGTTACTCTAATCTTATTTAGTCTTTATTACTTCAGCTTTCTCCACACCTCAATTTCTGCTCTAAAATGTTTAACTGAAAAAACAAACAAAAAAAAAACCTACTAATGTACTTTGGTAAGATCCTGATTTTCTAAGTAATTTTTTTCCACCTATTAATTAAATAGTCAGCATTGATCAACAAGATGATTTTTCCTAAGTCTGTGCAGGAAAGATAATAGCATATAATTATGCCAGGACTACAAATTTGTAACCGCAGTATCGGACTTGCTTTAAAAATAAAGCCAAAACCAGCTATGGCCTTGAAACGTGTTTGCAAGGACATCCTGGTGGTTTTGGGCTTCAACTACCACACTGCACCAAGTCCCTTCGGTATTTCGATGCGACTGCCAGGGCAGGGCTGACCACACCTGGGCACCTCTGGGCTGTGGCCCTGCGATGGTCCCCGGCCATGGCGACCTGCGCGCTGGGCTCCGCGGAGCTCCTGCGCTGCGCCCCTCCCAGCTGCCAGTGCCCAGCTGAGCCGTTCTCAGCTCCGGATCTTCCACTTAATCCAGCTCCTAATTAATGGGGAAACCCAAGTCCAACAATTACCACGCAAGCTGCGGCATGCGAGCGAGTTATAATAAGCAGACCGGTTCGGGCTTGTTCTGCCCCTGCAAACAATTATTTTAATTTCTTTTATTTTTCCTCCTGAGCCGCTCAGGCCGGAGCGCGGCGGGGAGCGCGGCCTGTGCCGGACACGGAGCGGCGTTACCTGTTGTTCCCCACCGGCTCCGGGGCGGGGGTTTCCACCCCCGGCGGCCCCCGGGCCGGCCGCNGTCGGGGTGACTTTGCCGGAACCGGGCGCGGAGAGCAGCGGGGAGCGCTCGTCCACCCCCTCGGCGGCCATAGCTGCGGCGCGGAGGGCCCTGCCCGCTGCCGGGCGCGGGGCGGGGAGGCGGCCGGGCCGGCGGCGCCGGGGAAGGGGAAGGAGCGCAGAGGAAGGGGCTGGGAATGAATGAGAGCGGGGCGGGGAGGAGGGACGGCGGGGCGGGCGCTGGGCAGGCCGGCCCCCGGCACGAGGTAATGAGCGGGGCAGGCCGAGGGCGGTGTGTGGAAGGGAAACGTAACAACGTTCCGATGTAAATAAATTTTTACCGTAAAAGAGTGAGTTGTGTGCATTTTTTCCTGGTTTTGTTTGTTTGTTTGTTTTGTTAAGGTTTCTTTAAGCTCTGTGTGTGGATATTGACATCAGTACCAGGGAAGTGCCATAGTCGATTTAGCTGGAGCCACTCGCCTTTTCCAGGACTCTGGGGAAGCAGATGGACTGAGGCGGCGCTCTCCGAGGTGACAGCGGTGGGAACCTTCAAAGGCGCTCAAAACGTGAGGAGATAAATCTACGTGTTATCAAATCTGCTGCTCAACGGGGATGTCTGTCCCCTGGTGCCACTGAGCTCTCAGGACGGGAGGACTACATTTCCTTCTGCCACTCGGGCACCATCTGGAAGTCTCTGGCCAAGAGGGAAAATAGCTTTCCCTGATTAATTTTTCAGACCATACTGAGATAAAACTGGTGTTTGTCCCCCTTGAGTCGTGTCCTGCTGTCCGTCGGTCAGATTGCCAGGCTGCAGTAATAGCAGACGATAAGCACTTCATGCACAAGTGGACGCGACTGCCAGGCGGCACCGGCACCCATGCGATGCGATTAACCAGAACCAAGCCGCTCCCTGAAACGACTTGCATGGAAGGCAGAAGTTTTTGTAAAAGCTGGGTAAAGGTGAGATCATGGTCTGAGAGTTCACATGCTGGTCATATTCCATCTCTAATAATATAATTTATAAAATAAATTGGATTGTGTAGAAAATTTTCTGCGGGAGCTTTTTTTCATACTCAAATCTAGGAAATTAAACTGTTCTACAAAAATTACAGATTAATGTATTAATGTACTACAGATTAATATATTTGAGTGTCTATGAGAAATAAAATATTAAATGAGGGCTGATATGGTTTATTTTTCAAAGATTTCAATGATTATTACTTTATTAACTGTCTTATGGAATTAATCAACTACTTATTTGGTGCAAAATGTTTTTGAACATTATTATCCTGTAGAAATAAACTCTGAATATGAGTGAGCTCTGATAACGTTCTACAGTGTAATTGGTTATGACAGCCATCTTCATCATGTACAAAATGCAGTAATGCTATAGCAAACCGCTTTTCTATCAGAAAATGTGGTAACCAACCTGGAAGATGCCTTTTTAGTATAAATTATACTGAGCTTTTGGTGGTCAGTCAACTTCAAAATAACTCTCAAGCTCAATCAATACTTACCAGGTTTTTATTTTTGTGAGGATTTCTAAGGCTCAAGGTGTTTTTTGCCCCAAACTCCTTCTAGATGAGGTACCATGAAGCCAACCTTGGCAGGTCAAATGTAGGTCGTAAATATTGCCAGTAAGGTTGTACCTTTAGCACATGATTTTGTTATCACATGCCCAGTTTTCAACAAGAACAGAGCTGTAGGCTTTCTTTTGGAGGCCTATTGCAGGAACTAGCAGTTGCAACCAGATTTTTTTATTATTTTTCTTGTGTGGGAAAAGACAGAAAAGGTTTCATACACTGTTAAAGCTGCCAACTAGGCTGCACTGAGTTCCACCAATGGATGGTTGATCCCCCAGCAATTACAGCAAATTGTGGAACCACCTTCTCCTCTGAACTGCTCTTCTGACTTGTAAACTTCAAATTCCCTCCCAGGACCTGCAGGGAAAGCTATGTCACAACTCGGTCAGACTGCTCAAGCCTGCACATACAGCTGAGAATTATTAAACATCCCAGCATGCTGACCTTATTCTTGGAAATATGACTGTCATCTAAATAAGAACCCATTTGAGATTAAAAAAAAAAAAAAAAAAGCATTCCTATAGCTCCTTGACTTGACTTTTCAGAGTTCTTTAAACCCAAGTCACCTGAGCTGCTATAGTCTTAATAGCAGAAATTAGGTAATAGTTCAGTCATTTGCTTCTGCTGTTCAGTATTTCATGTCGTCCATGTGCTTAAAGGTAGTCAAAGGTCTATAGAACTTTCTAAACCAAACATTGCAGCCTGATGTGTAGATTTGCTAGCATTGTCTGCTGTATCCTTGAGAAGCTAGGTGGTACCTAGATGTGTACCAGGGAAACTAGGGGATGCACTTGGAAATTTTCAAGCATTAGATAATGCCAGGCTGCAGACAGCTTAGGCAGTGAGAGCTTGCTGCTTTCTTCCTGCTCTTGTTCCTCGGGACACAACTGTCTTATAATACATGTTTAATTAAACTGCTGTGCAGTTTTCCTTCTACGAAAATCCTGCTTTCTCTGGTGTGTGGGATGCTCTGCTCTGAGCATCCCTACTTGTGCCTGAGCTACCCAGAAGACACATCATGACTTGAGTTTGGTATCGTAGCACAAGCACAGGTGTTTTTCTGCAGTAGTTGTCCCTCAGCTCCTTCGACTGGTGAGTCACAGCACACCCTGCGCCTGCTCAGCCTTCGCTGTGCTACTTGGTTGTGCTGCCAAGGCATCTCGTGGGTTCCCAGTACTGAAGGCTGAATGATACAGACTACAAATCCAAGCACATGCCTCCATGGGAAATGCCTCCTGCTGAAAACATGCTACTATGCAGCTTTGAAAATTACTCAGGCAAATGAACCAACTCTACGCCTGAGAAGGCTTCTCAAGGTGTCTTCACCTGTGTCATGGAACGGAATCACACATGTACCTCTCTGTCCCGCCCCAGTCCTGATGTTTCACATAAACTTCTGTACCAAATAAATGAGGGCTGAGCAAGGCAGCACATTGGTAACTGACAAGGCTTACATTTTGCAGAGATAGAAAATGAAAAGGGTACAACACATTTTCTTCCTCTATTCTTATTAATGTCCCATGCTTAAAAAAAATAAGCATTCCTAGAGACCTTTTGAGAAGCTTGGTAATGCTCAAGTTTAATTTTTTTTCATTCTAAAATTACCATTCTCATTGATTTTTTTTATTTTATTTTCCCTAGATGAAAGAATCTTAATTTTTTCATGAGACCAACCAGTGAAAATGTCGAAGCTCATTGTCAAGTGCAAAAAGTGTTTGTGTATCAATATTAAAACAACTACAACTCTTTGTTAATCTTGCCTCTTTAATAGGTAGTAAGTGTAAAATAATATCTCAAGGAATCTGTTTGTATTGTGCAGACTTTTTCAGGTACCATTGTAATTTTCTGTTTTACATTTAAGAACAAATAACCTCCAATAATATTTTTTTATCTGTCTCTTATTTTTAGTTTCATAATAATGCCTAGAGTCTGCAAACCTAAACCTACTGTGATAGGAGCTGTTCAAAGACACAGAGAAATACACTGATTGCTTAAGAGACAAGAAAGATAAAAATAAAAGTTCAGACATAATACAGGTTATGCAAATTCCTATAACTTCTCTCTCACAGTGTAAGAACTGAGTCTGGTCAAGAGACTGTTTGCTAAACCAGGTTTCTTCCTCATGGCAAGTATGGAATAAAAATAGCAAAAAAATGAGCTTATTATTACATTTTCCCAGATTCACTGCACTGGGAAAGGCACAGTAAGCTAACACAAGACCTGGCTTATTTTTTAAAACTGTAATACAGAGAGGTGCAGAGGAGCAGCGTATACAATGTGCACAAAGTTCTTTTAAGATTATCATTTGCAAAGCTGTCCTGTGCTGCAAGATCACATCTATGACAAGACAAAATTTCATACTATGGATAGTCTGAGAAATGTAATTACATTACTGTGTATAGCATGAAATGCTGGATATAATAATTCTGTACCAGTTATAAAAATAAGTAACTATATGTGGTTTCAGGTAAGGTAATGCAATGTAAACTAATATAATAACTATGATACCACATCCAGAATAGTATTTCAGAGCATATTTTGAAAGACAGGCAAGGCTTTTGAAAATACTTCTCAGTTCTGTCCTCTGTACCATGCCACAACTTACCGCAGGCTTCCAGCTCCAGATAGCATCAGGACTTGGCACTGATATGCACAACCATGTGATAATCTCTGAAATAGTATGTTAGAAATGTTTAACTTCCTTTTTTTTTTTTTTTTTTTTTATGTATGTGTCTGTAATTTATCCACATGCAAAAGTATAAAAGCACCATGAAAATGGGAACAAGATACAATTCCATATATATTTTTACTTGGGAAAGGGCTTTTTTTCTCTGCAGAAATTAGACAGTAGATCTACAGAGCTCAGGAATTAAATGTGAATCCCTTATCTGCAGAAGAATTTTACCTTTAGTCCTATCAACACTGCTCATCCCGTTACAGTGTAATGTCACCCTCCCACTGGCAAAACACAGACAAGGAACATTATGTTATTCACTGATGACTTAGGAGGCTGACAGCACCTAATGCTGCAGAAAGTGGTCGTTCTTCCAACCCACTGCTCCCCACCTGCAGGGCTGTGGAGGCAGGAGAACAGCACACCAGAGCTGCAGGAAGGGTCATGCTCGCTGCACTGACAGCCTCTCCTGTCGACACCCTCTGTTCCGAAAAGCAACGGGTAGCATTTGGCCAGTGACTAGACAAGTCTATTCTTAGTAAGTTTTTATGCCATATATTCTATTCCTGTCACTACAGAGTACTCATGCAAATGTATGTAGGGCTGCTGCTGTTACAAAGCTGCAATTTCCTGGACTGCATTAATTTTACCAGAGTGGATTATGACAGACAGAAATTATAATGGTAAAGAAGACTTCATTTACACAAAGGGAGGCATCTTCTGTTATTTCTAACTGGAATGGCAGTTCTTGTAAAGCTTATTCATGTTATCATCTTTTCCTGATTGCACATCTGTCATTTCTTTTACAGTATTGGTGCTATTTCCAGTTAGCCTTATTTTTAGAATAATGGAGGAATTTTCAGTCTCAATTAAGAAGCAGTTCACACTGGAAAATATAATCCTTATTGGCAGGAAAATTGTTTATGGGTTTTAAATTCCTTTACATTCCAGCTCCATCTCTATGTGTTACCATAACTGTTAAACAATTTCTTGGTCGTCTTGAAGACACCAGCTGCTTTCAAAGATTTTTATTTAATGTATTAATCTCCTCTTAATCATATTACATATACTCAAGATTCTTGCCTTTGTTATTTGTCAGAGTTGGCTACCCAATAAATCAAATAGTATTTGAATAAACTTTTAATTCCTTTTTTTACTTTATTTTCTATTATTGAACGGATTAATATTATAATTAGGTAGTTTTAAATGTTAGACAATTCTAAATGTTGGCATCAAATACAATCTTAATTTAATCTCTGATTTTTAGTTCTGAGGGGCAGTTTGAGAGGAATGAGGAAAATATTATCCTGCACTTTTAATGTGAGCTTCTTTTTCAGTTTCCAGTGGAGTTACTTTTTAGCCAGAAACACCTCAGAGTCTTTAGTCATGAAACCAAGCAATAAATATGAGGATCAGTCCATATCTGGATAAGATACATTGAAGAAGAGCAGGTAAAGATCTGAAGTAACTTGTGGTGCTTCACAAGACACCACCATATGCTTTGAGGAAGAACAGAGCTGCTGCACCCTCCTGGCACCTGGTGGACACTGAGTATAATGAAGGAAGCTCCAGATTCAAGTGAAGGTTACAGCAGCTTTTGATCACGAGCTCTCCCATGACACATATCACAAGAATAGCAGAATCCTGGTCAAACTCCAGTTTGGATAATTAAGTGTCTGACTTGAATTCCCTTTGCCATTTCAGTCTCAATGAGCAGCCTTCTTCAATTTCAACTGGAACTCATTTCATGAAACGTGTTCATTAAAGTGTAGCTCTGTTTCAGGAATGGATGAAGTGATAAACATGCAGTTCATGATTTTTCCAGGACAATAAGAAAAAGTAACAAGACCTGTCACTCTAGTTTTTTATGTGAGCACCAATATCTATTTCAAATAAGTAGCATCCTTGATGATAATGCTTAGTAGATTTATGACAACACTGTAAATGGTGTAAATGCAAAGACTGTTTCACACAGATATGGATGGTATGGATTGAAGTGGCACAGCACTGCTTTTTAAATGTAGCTGCATTTGTTAATATAGTACATAGAGTGTTTGGAGGAGGGATGTTGCGTTTTTATCCCCTGCTCTTTTCGTGCAGCTGCAGGGGGCTGGGGGCAACATACCCCTAGGTCCAGGAATGAAGGGCAGGTACAGGAGCCTCACCGGAGCCTTTGGGGAGAGCTCTTTTGGTGGTGTAACAGCTGATGGCAGCACACAGGCAGGCAAGACACAACCACTACAGAGGGACACAAAGATGGTGAGGGGCCAAGAGGGGAAGCTGTATGAGGAGCAGCCAAGGTCACTTGGTCTGTTCAGCCTGGAGAAGAGGAAACTGAGGGGAGACCTCATTGCAGTCTGAGAGGAGGGGCAGGCACTGATTCTCTGCTCTGGGTGACCAGTGACAGGACCCAAGGGAACAGCATCAACGTGTGTCATGGAAGATTTGGGTTACATATTAGGAAAAAGTTCTTCATCCAGAGGGTGGTTGGTTACTGGAACAGGCTCCCCATGGAAGTGGTCATAGCACCAAGCCTGATGGAGCTCAAGGAGCATTTAGATAATGCTCTCAGGCACATGGTGTGACTCTTGGTGCTGTCCTGTGCAGGTCCAGGAGCTGTACTTCAATGATTCTTGCAGGTCTCTTCTAACTCAGTATATTCTGTGATTCTATGATTTTACTGTATGTGATCAAGAACAGCCATACTGAACTGACGATCTTTGAATCAACAGCACTTTGGAAGTAAACATTTGAGATCAGACCAGGGGAGTGAAAATTCAGGTGATGGCCTGTGTTCAAGGTAAGCTTTTGTACTGGGAGCTGCCAAGCAAGATATTGCTGCAGAAAGAATGTGCAAATGTCAGAAATCTGACTGAAATTCTTAAAGAGTGTTTGGTGCCTTGAGCTCATCTCCACTATGGCTTGGGGTTCTGCAAGGCTTCTGTGACTTAGAAAAGCTCCACATAACCAGATGGGAAAGAAAAGAGTTTGAGGCAGAATGAGTTTACTCTAGATACCAAGAAATTAAACAGTTTGTATGTTTGCATCTAAATATTGGCTGTGCCTGCAGAATCTCTTCAATGGATGCTTTTCATGAAGAAATAATGTAGTTTTACAGATATGGAGTCTTATTGTGTGCCTCTCAGCATGGAATGCAGGGTGGCAACAGCTAGTTTATGCACAGCCACCAATAAAGAAGAATTTGTAATTAACCACAAAATATTGTAGCAATGAGAAACCAGACAAATTAGAGTCCTGGAGGGTCTTCAGCTACTGGAAAGATGAATTTTTTGCTATAAGAATAAAAATAACAGAATGATTTTTTTT
>VZUA01079469.1:39810-53156 GCA_013401035.1 Horornis vulcanius | reverse complement strand
TTTTTTTTTTTGCTTATTGTTTCTGAGCATCTAGAATGCATTCAAGTCACCTCTTGTCAAAGATCACATCTCAGTCCTATAGCCAAGAAAACTGCTTAAAAGTCCATGAGGTTTTATGAAATCTCACTATTCTAGCTTGTTAAAGTTTAAGAAAGCAAAACACTGCAAAGCTCACAATACATCAGCTGAGGTTGGTGAAAATGTACTAGCACTAACAGACACTTTTCTCAAAAGCAATCTTCACAGAAACCAAGGACATCTCCAGGTAACAGCCACAGTTTGTCTGTATCTCAGCATTAGTAAGACAGCTGTGAGTGAGTGACCCTGAATCTATTTGCATTAACAGAAAGCTCAGATTATTTTACACCTTCTGATTTTACAAATAGGAAAGATTAATACATTGATCTTTGTAAGCTCAAAAATATCAAGTCCAGAAATAAGCCCCACTATTTTGTTTAAGTGATAAATGACTTGTTACAGATTTTGTTAAGTGATTTTATATACATTAGGTCCTGATTCTTGTCAGATTTGTGTTGAAAAATTACTAGACAAGTTTCACAGATGAGGTATCTCAGCTGCAGATGTCCTGCTGCAAAAATCTGATAGCACCGTTTCCAGCAAACATAAACAAACAATAGGAAAATCTCAGCTACTTCATTTACTGATATAAGTGAACTTTCAGAAAGTCTGTAGTACATATACCATGCTGGGAGATTTCAGGAGCCTAACAGCATTTACCATATTGAGCTTTATGTTCTGTGGAGGTTTCATTGCAAGGTCATGTATACTTCATTTGTGTAGACTAATTGCAAACCTTACTGCCATCCAACTTTAGGGCATAAAGAAAATGAGAGTTGAACAACTTTTGCTTCAGTATCTGGGCTCAGGTGACCCAGTTTTACTGATTATATAGCATGTAAATCAGAAAACTCTACAAAACCTTAGCGAAACAACAGAGCCATTTCAACAGTTTCATGTATAGCTGTAATCAGCCTATAATTCACTTTAATGCCCTGCAAGAAACATCTTGTAGATAACAGAGAGGAATGAGATACATGCTGATGTAAAAGCAGTAAGATAGCTTCTTTGCTTACCAATGTTTTATATCATTTAGCTGAGTAAGATTTGGGTAGTTTTTACTGCTGTCAAGAAAACTGTCTGCCAAACAGTTTATTGGCTTTGCAATTGATGAAATAAAATCAAGATTTTTGGAGAATAACAGAAGTGGTGGGGGTCCCACTCCAGCTTACTTATGAATGAATAAACAGCCTTCCTGAAGTTCAGATGTTACTAAATACTGTGACACCACTGGGAGAACAATACTAGAGGGGATGTCCAAGTCCAGTACTTTAAATAGCCATGCATGCTTTCCTCCCCAGAAAACAAATATGAAAGAAAGTGAACACAGCAGCTGGTTAATTCATAGTCCGAATCAGCTGATATCATAGGTATGAAGTCATTGACTTCAGTGACTAACTTGACAAAATTCAGTCACATTGCAAAAGTACCCCTTAATTCTGCAAGTTTCAATTTTGTCAGTGTATAAGACAGACTTCGTACAGAGCATGTTACAGCTATTACTGATTTCAATGGGAGGCTCAAATTCCTACAGAATGGATTAATGAAGTAATAAATTTTAATACCAGAAAGGGCCATTATGGTCATCCACTCAGACTGCTTTGAATTCTGGAAGTCAGTAAATGCTGCTTGCATGAAGTGAAGTCTGTAACTTAGATCTGAGCTAACACATATGTGTAGAAAGTATTACGGTCTTGATTTAAATACCTGTGTGACAGCAAACCTACCAGATCCTAGATAAAGTGCTTCACAGTTGGTTACCTCAGATTTCAGTTCTCCTTGTTTTTTCCCCTTTCAACTTCTAACCATTATGTTTCACCATGACCTTATCTGTTAAACCACCCTTTCTACTCAGGAACTAGGTATGCTGAGCTTAAATGCAGGAAGACTCAAGCTAGGTGTTGTAAGACTGTCAGAGAGGAAAACCAGAATTTGTGGAGGGGAAAATGCTGATGACCTGGCAGATCAAGAGGCCCCTGAGGAACCAGGTATCCTAGCAGGGAGGAATAGGGAGGGCCCCTAGAGCAGGGGCAGGCCCAGGCAGGGAGAGAAGGTGGCACACATGCTGCCCTGGCAGTCCCACAGAGACGTCCTGACTGCAGGTCCCCATGATGGCAGTTTACCCAAATTCATTTTTTTTTCCTTTTATAAGAGTATTTCTGATCAGCCAGCAACCTTTGGTCTCCACCCCCTAGGCCATACTCACACTTGGCAATACCAGAGAGTGTCATTTTCTCAGGTCTCAGCAAATGCCTCCTCCTGTTGCTTGGCTGATCCTCTTTAGCTCAGCTGCTGCTTCCCTTCGATAGGCTCAAAGCAGTCGTCTCTATAACTTGTCATGTGTTTTTTTCCAAGCAGTAATTCAATAACAGTTTATAATGCTGGGTCTTCTGTTTTCAGTATTTCCAAGGCCTTTGCTGTTATCCCACATTAAACTCCAGTTCATAACAGCTGTCTTGGCACAAAGCCCCAGCTCCCAGGACAGGCTCTCACCACAGGCTGATAACACGCGCTGCAGGCCAGAACTGGGGCATTGAGCCTGTGGCCTGCTGCTAACGATGGGAGTGCTCTTAATAGCTTTCATTTATTCCAGGTTTCATGGCAGCAGAGGAAACTCATCATTAGCTGGCTGTGCAGCGTGACCTGTGCAGCATTTATGGTACTGCTGTTCTCAAACATGTACTCCCTCATGCTTAGTGTGCCCGAAAATCTCCACTCCTGTGTAAATTTGAGTTCAGTTATATTAAGTGTTGTTCAAATGAGGCTAGCTTTAATCAGCTCAGCACTGTCCATTTGGTGACTTGAGGTATTTATTTGGCTGTTGGTATTTATTCTATATTCTTTTGGGTCACTCCTAAAGATATGGCAGAAGCCTGGACTAAAAACAGTGGGCACTGCAGAGACTTCACTGGATCCCTGTAGTGAATACCCTTTGACTGAGGGTAGTTCTGCCGGAGGGAAGGAACCTTAGCTACCTCTTTTTCTGAAAGATTTAAGGCTGTAGTCTCCTGAAACACAGGAGAGCTCAGCGTGCTTGAACGACAGAGTGTGTCATATGTCTGAACATCTAATTAGAGGGTCTTGTCTGGTAAAAAGAGGATTTTTTTTTTAACTTTACTGTGATTTCTAACATTCTAAAAAAAAAACAAAACCAAAACAAACAAACAAACAAAAACCCACCCCCCAAAAAACTCAGAAATGTAGAAGGTTATATGTTAAGGAAACTCTCCCATCTGATCATTCTGATGGCAATCTGGGAGTCCCATCTGCACCTTTCCAGATTTTAATGTTGGGACAAACGCCCCTTTGCAGCAAGTAGATTCAGTGACCTGAGAAGTCCCTGCATACCCCACATTCATATCTAAGTTCCCCTCATGAGCCTGACCCCAGGTTTCCCATAGCAGTCCCAGATGTCCTGTTCCTTTAAAGCAATTTAATTGTGGTGCAGGGGAAGGACCCCCAACGAAAACATCAGTGGGGTTTTATACCCTCACAGTCTGTGCACCCCTGCTTCAAGCACCTCTTGATCCAATGGTGGGTTTTGGTCTGGGGTCTTCTTGTTCACTGGGCCCTGCAGAGTCTCTGGGTGACAGACCATCCCTGCCTGGCTGGTGTTGCAGGTCCACATGCCCTTTGTCAGGCAAAAGGTCAGTGCTCTTCATGGCTCCTTGCCTGTGCCTCCAGCCATCCAGGGCACAGTGAACACGTCACACACCAAGCAATCTGAACCGTGTGTACTGATCAACAGTCCTACTGCTAATATACTGAAAGGAAAAAGAAAAAACTTCCGAGGCATTTAAGCACTGCCTTTATGTGCAGCATTATTACAGGTAACAAACATAACAAAATTAAGGCTGCCAAGATTACCATAGTGCAGAATACAAATTCATAGATTCCTGTGCCCAAATACTCAAATGATTACAAATACAAAATCACCAAGGATTATCAGAAATCTTTTACTTATCAACTGATTGATCACCTACTCTTCATTTGATGTGAGACTTGGGGTATCCAATTTTCCTTTCCAAAAACTTAAACAGCAAAACTTTAAACAGCAAAATAAGGACATAGCAGGAAAGTATAGGGCCTTCTCATTTTGGTGCTAACTTGGATTTTCTAGAAAATACCTTAATTAAAATTTCATCTCCAAGTTATATATTATATACCTGTATTTCAGGTGACGTGCTGATACCATTGAGCATACCTTTTTCTGCTCTTACATGCTCTGTTTGCATCTACAAACTATACTGTGTCAACAGTACAGTTTGAAGGCAAAGGCTGACTTCATCTACTGGGATGCTGAAAAAGCCAGCTGTTAAATTATTTACAATAAAACAGCCATCTTTAAGTGGTATTTGCAAAAGTATAGTCAAGGGTCCTGGCACCACTGGGTGAGAGGGTCACTGCATCCCAAATCCAGCACAAGTAGTCAGGGTCTTCATCTAACCTGGTTTACAGGCAATATAGGAGTATATTATGCAGACACACATGCTTTAAAATTCCTTTCTCTAAGTATTGGTCTATCTGGTTTTGGATACTTTCCCCAGCTTCTAGTGGAATAGGATACTATCTCACAGAGAGTGGCATGTCTGCCTTGGTTTTAATGCGCATGGGGTGTGCTGAAACCAACAGTTCTGTAGTGGTCTTACCTCAGAACTCTGATAATACAGCTTTCAATATTTCTAGTATCTTCTGTTCATTCTTGAAGGTCTCAGTAATCACACTCAGTGTCATTATTAAATCTGTTCCTTCTGATGACACATGCAATTCTGCATCTAAGGCCTGTAGAAAGGGTCTCCATAACAAGCACACTGAGGAATCTTCTACTTACACAAATCTTCCCTGCACACTCTTATTTCCTATTATTGCTAATACAGGCTTGCCTAATTTTTTCCCTGCACAGTGGCTCCATGTATGAGTACTTGTCTATTGCTGAACCTCTTGGGGCAAAATTTAAGAGGGATAATGTGGCTCCTGTATCTACCAGAAATTCAACAATGACACCCACTCCCCGCAAACTATATGTCCCTGTTGATCTGGGTATTCTCTACAAATTGTATATTCCTAATTGTATGGCTCCCTCAAATTCAGTAGAATTGCTGGCCTCTAGTTATCGTGACAATCCATCCTTGCACAATTACTCCCCCACTTGGTTGGAAAAGCCACTCTCTTTCCCTAGGTCCTAAATTTCCACAATAGTAACACTCCATTTTCACATTCCTTCTCTGTCTCTTTCTGCTTTCTGGTTTAGGTCCACTAATTGTATTTTGTCTTCCTCTCTTTTATTTTCTCCCCTGGAAATTTCCTGTCAAGGCAACAGCCATCAGATTTTCTGCTTTTTCCAATTTCCCTTTTCTCTACTTGCTCTGCCCTCTGTTTATTCTTTCACCTGTCACACATGAATACTGCAACACATTAATTTTCTGTAGTTTTATTCCCTGCCACCCTAGCATATGCTCCTTAAAATACTTTTGGCTGTTTGGTGCTGCCTGACCTAAAAAGACACTAACTGTACCACTGAAGTTTTGTGAAGCCATTCCTCCATATTTTAGCAAAACCTGCTGGAGGCAGCCCCAAAATTCTCTAGGATTGTTGTCCATTCTCTGTCTACATTCCATTATTTTAGTCAAGTTAACATTTCATTCTCCATCATAACACTGCTTCAACCAGGTTTTGAACTCTTGTTCTATCTTGCAGGCCTGTCCTCCGTGGTATTATCATTCCAATTTGGGTCATTCACTGTCCAGGCATTCTTGTTTCTTTCTGTTTGCTGCGCCATTTCTGCTTTGCTATTAATTATTTTTCCCCTTTCACCTCGCCAGAACAGTTCTTTCAAAAGTACCTGTATGTCCCCCCAGCTTGGGTCATGTCCAGCACATATACTACAGCTGAGCACATTTCTTGCTATCTTCCCTCAGCCTTGGCATCTCATTTCCCTATAATGCCAAACCACTCGAACTCCATGGGTCTTTGGTAAACACTTGGAGTAGCCCCACAAGAGGAAAGGCAGATGGTGTTGAAGGAGTATTTAAAGGACAGGGCGGTGCCGAGGCAGAAAGAGCGCCAGGATTCCTGCTTTGGAGATTAATCCCCGTGATCCGGTAGGGCGGTGCCGATGCAGGCAGAACGCCAGGGTTGCCTTGAGGCTCAGCCCCTGCCACCGCCAAGCGTCACCGTCGGTTCGGCTTCTCTCTGCTGACTTCTCATCCGTCCACAGCTCTTCCAAAGATAACAATAATCCATGTGATCTGAGAATCCATTTTCCAGACATTGCCGCAGGAAAAGTTAATTTGTGTAGATCAAAAAGTGCCATTGTTCTGCCGAGCTACCTCTACAGGTTACAGCCGGCCAATGCTCCTGGCAATATTACTGCCTGCTCTTCGAATGACAGCAGAGTCTCAGGCGCGCTGTTAACCTTTAAGTGATTTAATAGTGGTGCAGCTAGGTGCCTCTGGGGAAGGACCCTCCCAAAATAGATCACTGGAGTTTTATTCCCTCACAGTCTGTGCACCTGCACTTCACACAGCTCTTGGTCCAGTGGTGAGTTTTGGTCTGGGGTCTCCTCGCTGTTCATCAGGTCCCACAGAGCCTTGCAGTGACCGGCCACGCCCTGGCTGGGGATGCTGGTCCCCAAAGAACCCTTGCCCATTCACAGCTCATTGCCTGGGTCCTCTGCCACTTTCCCCAGCCAGGGCACACCGAGATATCTGCAAGGGGTGCTTTTCAAACAGTATAAACTGGTATTCTATTTTTAAATATACAATATATTCAAGAATATGTGCTAAATGTAATAAAATTCATATATAGATACAAGTGTGGACAAATATATGCCATAGACAAACTGATACAGAGCACATATATGTTAGTCAAACCAAATCCAACACGGATTTGTCCCTATTCTGGATTAGCAGAATATTTACAAGGTCACCCTAGTACTTTCCAGTATTATATAGTTTTCTTAGTTAAAGCCAATTGTCCCCCTTCTCTTTTCCTAGCTGATCTGTGATGTTTTATCCTAACAAGATGTGAATAGCAGGTGGAAGTAAAAGAAAATTGTACTTTCAGGTATGGACATATGAATCTGAAAATCATTTACATTTCAACATAATTCTAAAGGAGATCTAAAAGAACAAGTAATTCTACATAGTAAGAGTTTGATGTATCATGTTATGATTCTGTTTTAGACTTGTGTCCTTTCCTTACACTTGACACTGTACTTCATAGAATGTCAGAATTTTCTAGGTTGGGAAATATACGTATGCTGTCCAACTGTTAACCCAGCACTGCCAAGTCCATGCCAAGTAATATCTCCAAGAAACATATTTACTGGTTTTTAAATATCTCCAGGGAGGTAGACATTCTTGTAGACATTCTGTTAATAAAAATATAAAATGAGTAACAGCAATGACAAGTTAAGGACAAACACAGTTCCATTACCAGTTTTTCCTCAGTTTGAGTAATTTTAAGTGCCATTAAAATGTTAACTTTTATAGGCTGTATTTTGCCCATATCAACTGAATGTTCCACAGTGTCTGTGCGGGCACCGAACAGAAAAGCATCTCACTACACAACAATCTGTAGTTCTCACTTTGAGATGCTGATTTGACCCCAAACACAAAGCCTGGCTCTTCACTGTAACTAAAATGTTTCACTTTCTGAGGAGTAATTTCATAATGGTGAGGAGACAAAAGCATAGCAACTTAGAAAATCGTGAGCCTTTCTAGTGTTTTTGAGCTTCATGAAAAAAAACTGGCACACTTAGCACACTGTATTTTGCACAGAAATGAACAGCATTTTTTTTTCCTTAATGAGATAAACTGCATAAAAACGCTAACCGATTCCTTTCTCACCTCCCTGTTTAACAGGATCTACCTCTAGCTGAGTTAAACGTATGGCTTTTTCCTAGTGCACACTTGTCCACAGCAGTCCTTTACCGGGACATTACGGCAGGAGCGAGTACCCCGCACACACCAGCGGACAGAAACGCTCATAGCCCCTGAACAAACCAAACGCTTCCTTTCCTTCCCACGAGCCGAGCCCAGGCCCCCGGAACCAAGAGCGGGGGCCGGGCCGCTCCGGCCCTTCACGCCGCGGCTGAGGCGGCGTCGGGCGGGGCGGTGCCGACGGAAGCGCGGCGAGCTCCCGCCTCCCGCCGGGGTCGGGGGTCAGCCGCGCCCGCCGGCTCCGGGCGCCCATGGAGGGCTCGGGGGACGAGGAGCCGGGGCCCGAGGAGCCGCTGCAGCAGCTGGTGAAGCGGCAGCGCAAGGAGAAGCGGGAGCTCCAGGGTGAGGGGCGCCAAGCCCGGCGCAGGGCGGGCGGGGAGAAGGCTGGGGAGCGGCGACACGCGGGGCCNTATAGTTTTCTTAGTTAAAGCCAATTGTCCCCCTTCTCTTTTCCTAGCTGATCTGTGATGTTTTATCCTAACAAGATGTGAATAGCAGGTGGAAGTAAAAGAAAATTGTACTTTCAGGTATGGACATATGAATCTGAAAATCATTTACATTTCAACATAATTCTAAAGGAGATCTAAAAGAACAAGTAATTCTACATAGTAAGAGTTTGATGTATCATGTTATGATTCTGTTTTAGACTTGTGTCCTTTCCTTACACTTGACACTGTACTTCATAGAATGTCAGAATTTTCTAGGTTGGGAAATATACGTATGCTGTCCAACTGTTAACCCAGCACTGCCAAGTCCATGCCAAGTAATATCTCCAAGAAACATATTTACTGGTTTTTAAATATCTCCAGGGAGGTAGACATTCTTGTAGACATTCTGTTAATAAAAATATAAAATGAGTAACAGCAATGACAAGTTAAGGACAAACACAGTTCCATTACCAGTTTTTCCTCAGTTTGAGTAATTTTAAGTGCCATTAAAATGTTAACTTTTATAGGCTGTATTTTGCCCATATCAACTGAATGTTCCACAGTGTCTGTGCGGGCACCGAACAGAAAAGCATCTCACTACACAACAATCTGTAGTTCTCACTTTGAGATGCTGATTTGACCCCAAACACAAAGCCTGGCTCTTCACTGTAACTAAAATGTTTCACTTTCTGAGGAGTAATTTCATAATGGTGAGGAGACAAAAGCATAGCAACTTAGAAAATCGTGAGCCTTTCTAGTGTTTTTGAGCTTCATGAAAAAAAACTGGCACACTTAGCACACTGTATTTTGCACAGAAATGAACAGCATTTTTTTTTCCTTAATGAGATAAACTGCATAAAAACGCTAACCGATTCCTTTCTCACCTCCCTGTTTAACAGGATCTACCTCTAGCTGAGTTAAACGTATGGCTTTTTCCTAGTGCACACTTGTCCACAGCAGTCCTTTACCGGGACATTACGGCAGGAGCGAGTACCCCGCACACACCAGCGGACAGAAACGCTCATAGCCCCTGAACAAACCAAACGCTTCCTTTCCTTCCCACGAGCCGAGCCCAGGCCCCCGGAACCAAGAGCGGGGGCCGGGCCGCTCCGGCCCTTCACGCCGCGGCTGAGGCGNCCGCTCGGCAGCGCCGGTAGCTCGGAGGGGCGGGAGGGGCGGCGGCGCCTGTGGAGAAGGAGGGAGCAGCCCTGGCAGCGCCCTCGCAGGGGGACGAGGACGGCGGTATCGGAATGGTGCGGGCGGGCAGCGGTGTGGCAGCCGGGCAGCGGTGTGGCAGCCGGGCAGCGGTGTGGCAGCCGGGCAGCGGTGTGGCAGCCGGGCTGTACTGCCGGGAGCAGTGCTGATAGTGCGGATGGCCTGCGGAGCTCGCCTTGCCGTGGCCTTGGGAGCCGGGCGATGCGCGGGACCTGTGACTTACTTAATGCTGGGCCATTGGCGTGATGTTCGCCTTTTGTTATTTTGATTTTAAGTTGAAGAACGTGTTGGAGGCATTTTACATTGAAAAGCCTGCATAGGGGCTCTTCCTGCCCAGCCTGTTACGTTTCTTCACTCCAAGTGCAGCTGACCTGAAACGAATTTTCATGTCTTGTCCAGCCATAAGTTATCTGTAGTAAAAGATCTGTGTGATCTCACAGTGCTTCAATATGAACTTGTAACACTTCAAGTCATTTGACCTACCCTATTACAACATGCAAATATAATTAAAGAGACCTGATATATGGATTCTGTTCATTTTCATAGTTATTATAACATTTTTGTTAAGCCTTTCTCATTACTAGTATATTGATGTGGCTTTTTTTCCTTGTTTGGGTTTTTTTGGTTTGTAATGAAATAGGCCCATCTGCAACCTTTTATCAGAGGGTTAAAGAAGAAAGGAGTCAGGGTGCATACTGTCACTAAATCTGTAGGAACTTACTGTTTTGATATACCTGTTCCTCCCTCAGATTTGGTTGGAATTGAAGAGGAGTAGGAATCAAGCATTGTCATAGGTGGCTGGGGTACATGGTGCATTGATTGGGAGTGGCCGAGGAGCAGAGGGTTTTTACACCTAGAGAAGATGATACCGGTAGTTTTCCACCATCAAATGATGGGAGGGCTATACACAAGGCAGAGCCACATTCTTCCCAGTTGGGGTCTTATACGCGTTTGGCTACTAGAAAAATACATTCTTGGTATGTGCATTGATAACTGTTTACCAGAGAGCTAAATTGTTTTTAAGAATTAACACAAGGTGCATCTTAACCTCTGAAAATCCAACACCTTCTCTGGTTGATGGTACTTTTCTTCACACCTCCCCTCCCCCCTTTCCGTCACCCGTACTCTCTGCTGTGTATTTGTGTGTGCCTTTTATGTTCTGGATTCCCTTCTCCTCTATTATGTTAATTTTAATGAACAAAGCTGCTTTTCTGTCATACTCTGCATCTGTGAGGCTGAATGCTTAACATAAATCTTTCAGCATGAACATTCTTCCTGCCTTCCTTTGAAAAGTTTCATTATCATTGCCATCATGTTCAGCTCAATTGTGTCAGTCAAGGGTGAGGGACAGGAAAATGTACAGGTGATGAATAGCAAGCAGTGTGTTAAATAATTGCTGCTGTAATTCTAAAACAGTAAATGCAGTAGTGACAGAGGTAGCAGGAGTGTTTATTTAAGAACACATGAAAAGAAGACTATAGGGGAATCTGGTTGTAGTTTCCACTGTGTAATGGAGCCAGACTGATCAAAGTATAGAAAATGAACTAGAGACATGGGCTGAAGGGTAGCAAGAAAAATCTTCATGGGAAGAATAAGGGAAAATATTTCCATAGCAAGAATCATTAAATATTGGGGAAAAAAATTGCAGAAAGGTTGCAGAATGCCTGTCCCTGGAGATGGCACAGTCACCTGAATAAATTTCAGGTGCATCTGAATTAATATCATCTGATATAGCTTTGGATTCAGTCTCACTTTGAGCAGGAGGTAGAATTAGGTAACCTCTGGACACCATTTCTAACTAAAGTATTCTGTGATTTTAGAAATTAAGCTTTGACTTAGAGCCTAGAAATGCTTAGGGACTTTAATCAAGTTGTTTTTTTTTCAAATACCCATTCTGCTTTTAGAAGCTTTGGTTTAAGGATGAGTAAACTCAGTGTTTAATTTTAATCTGCTGCCTGTGTGATTAAAAAATTGCACATCTTTCCTGTGAGATTTGATATTTTGATGCCCACATAATCTTTTTGAGGGCAACAGGCCAAAGTCTGCTTCACTGATGAAGCTGGTACGTATTTTTATTAGTAACCTGGCATAAGTTTTTCTCTTCTTCAGAGAAAGAAAAGGCAGTTTGCATTTTTTAAGAAAAAATAAAGCCATTTGGAAAATGTGAGGATTAGAACCAGCAGTCTCACCAGCAGTCTCACAGCTAAACTATTATACTGATTTGTTGACTTTTGTAAATTAGTTTTTCTGTGTGACTTGCAGTCATTTTCTGCAATGGCCATGGAGTATATATTAAAAAATAATGTTTTATTATGGTTCTCTAACAGCAAAAATTCAAGGCATGAAAAATGCTATTCCCAAGAATGATAAGAAGAGACGAAAACAGCTGGCAGATGAAGTTGCTAAACTAGAGGCAGAACTTGAACAGAAGCACAAGGAGGAATTAAAGCAGCTGAAGGAAGCTTCACCTGAACAGAATAAGGTAGGTGCCCTAACTTCAGCTGAAATTGTACAGGTACAATTTGTGTTAGGGCTTTTTTAACTTGTAAAAGCTTTTTTAATGATGAAATAACACTTCAAAGTAGTTATTCTTTTCTTCACAATATTAGTAACACTTTTCAACTTAGGAAAGCTTTAGCTGTTACAATAAATGGGCAGTGCTAGGAGGGACACGTAACAGTGGGGGATTTTTGTTGCTGAGCACTGTTGTGAGAGTTGTTTGGTTGCTTAAAGAATCACTGAAAGATAATTTAAAGGCAGATTTAATATAACTTTGCAAAAGCATGACAGAATTCAATGACAAGATTGACTCTATTACTGATTCCATGAATGAGGTATTCAAGGAAAATCATTTTACAAATGCCAAATTGTAATGGAAAATAAACGTAGAGTAAGGGGAAAGGTGCACCACCACAAATAGTATTTGGTGTTGCCTTTCAGGCTACATGAGTAACTCAGTTATGTTAGAGAATTATTTTTTTAAGTTACCATGTGTCATGTTGCCACTCAGGTTATCTTATGTAGACTGGTCAAGTATTGATGACCTTCAGCAGGTGTTTGACTCATCCAGTGTGTTTTTTCTTGCAATTTTTTCTACAGTGCGACTGATCTTTTTGGATAGCTCATACAGTTACTGAGTTAGGTTTGTCATTTTTCTTGAACAGTTTCAGTTCTGTCTTTTTCAACTGCTGGTTATGCTTTGATATAGAGGATGGACCCTTCTGCTTTTATTTTCACATAACTTGCTAATGGCTGTTTGGATAACTCAGTGCCTGGCATGGTGAGGAAAGCTTTTCCTTTCAGCCAGTAAGCAGTGTTTACACTGCAGTATGTTAGAGAACATAGAGCTTAAATTTGAGATGCACATAACTGTTGGGGGCTGCAGAGAAGTAATGAAATGCAAGACAGTAACTTGGGATGTGAAATGCTTTGATGGCTTCTGTGCTATACATGGATCTTTGTGGTTAAACTTCATAAAAATACACTGGAAGAGAACTTAAAACTGTTTCAGAAGATACGTATCTTAGTTACTGTTTATACTAATAAGAGCTTTTAACTTTTTTTTTTTCTTTTTAGACAGATTCCATAGCTGATGGGGTTGCAAATATAGAGCTTGAAGGAGTAGAGCAGCAGATTCAGCATCATCGAATATCAAAAGCACAGAAGCGGCGGGTATGACTTC
>VZUA01079469.1:1725-13121 GCA_013401035.1 Horornis vulcanius | reverse complement strand
AAAGTAATTATAGTTTGAAACAACAAGTCTGTGATTTATATGCCTTATTTTATGCACTGTTCTGCCCAGTGTCTGGCTTACAAATATTGCACATTTCTGAATGAATTATTCATTTGAAGGAAGTAATTCTAAACTGGGAAAGTGTGAAACTGATCAGTGATTAAGAAACACCCAGTGAATAATTGCATTAGTGCATTTGAGCACATGGGGACAGGTTATAACAGGGTGGAAGGGAAATGCTTGTATGGAATATGGGAATCAGAACAAAGAAATCTTGCATAAGAGGAGGAAAATAATTTGTAAACCAGCATAAGAGAAGACAATGGCAACACATGAGCTAAAAAGTCTGAATTTTAGAAGTAGTGATGGAAAAGGAAGTATGAGGGGGAAATTAAAAAAAATGTTTTTGTCATTTGCAAAGATCAGGAACTAAACAAAAGCAACTGCTAAGTACCTGACTCAGCAAACTATCCAGCCATATGCTCAAGTGCATTTTTACTTAAAAAAGCACTCCACAGTCAATTAAGCAGTCACTGAGGTCAGGAGACATCTTTCCATAACAGCTATGAGAATTTAATCTCTTAGATTTTATTCCTTTTTAATTTAGTAACATGTAGGTTTTGTGTTCCCATTGTTTTTGGGATCAGACAAAATGAGGCTGAGACAAACAATAAAGATTTTTATAGTTTCTAAGTAAAATTTTAAATGCATGTATAATGAAAAGCACTGTCTTCCTGTTTACTTTCCAAGAAGTATTTGAAAAAGTTGCATCAATCGCTGGGTTTCTGTTTTGGAAATATGTCTTAAAAATACAGGGTTTGAAGTACGTGGGAGAGAAAATTGGCATGAAATTACCTCAGTTGTCTGTACTCCCTCTCCATGAAAAGGAAGAGTGGTAACTTTATAAGGTTTGGAACTATGTAGGACAAATATTGATTTTTTGGGAAAACATAAAGTTCTGCAACAGTTGCTCAGTAGCAGTGGTACATTTCTCTTGCTCTGATGAGCATCCCTGCTCCCTCGGACAGCACAGAATGGTCTATGCCTGCCATTTATCAGCTGTCCTCTACCCTCTGTGCCATGTTCATATTCATAGGAAAACCAAGACCTACTGTGTTGTGTCATGTAGATAATTGCCTTAGAGACCCAGGAAAACCTTGAGATATTTACTTAGACTACCTAATTTGCTATTATCTATTGTGAAATTGTCTAATCTAAGTAAAAGCTGATAATTAAGAAAGCACAAAACTACTGCCTTTTCTTCATCAATGAGGTCACTAGCAATCACATCAGAAGGGAAAAAGAATATATCCTAATTAGCATGTGAGGCAGAGCTATAAAGACAGAATGCATTGTTCAAGGTCACCAAGAAGAGATTTTTTTGCTGCAAATATAAATCAGTAACAATTAGGACAATTTGTCCAAATCATAGAGTTGAGGACATGCAAGCATGTTTGTACATGGAATTGCTTTTCAAAGTTGTTAATTGTTACATAGTACGTGGTTACATAAATTGGACAGGCAGCCGCATTTGTTTGGGTTTTCTTCTCAATTCCATAATTTTATGCAAATTAAAATGGACTGTGGGTTGGGATTTGGGGACTATAGAGCTGTGTAATGGGCATTTTGAACAAAATATATGGATGCATCTAGATCGCATATATGAATGAATGAGCAACCTTTTTTTTTTTTCCTTTTTTTTTAGTACATTTTAATGGACTCTTAAGCATCTGGCATGTGAGTCATGGTGTTCCCAGCTATCCAGCACCAGTGTACCAGTGGGTTGTTTTCCTTCCTACACTTTGGAAGAAATTGCTGAAGGAGTAGCAACATTACTGATTTCAGGGCACTTGGCAAGTATACGGGAAGATTAAGTTTGAATTATTTGTATACTTTTGAAATTTGGGATTATTATATTTTTATAATCTATGGATGCATGTATGGGGAAATTTAAAATACGTTCTTTTAAACTGAAGTATTTTGTGTGTGTCTAGTCACTAAGTCCTAGGCAAGGATGAGAAGTTTTACTGAAGTATGCAAGATAGTTTGGTGCAGCTGTTTGTTGTGTGACTTTTCTGAGGTTACTGTCTCATAGTAGTGAAGTCATTTAGAAAATTAATGTTCTTATGTCTCTATATATCTTTCCTACTTATTTCTGGAACTAGTAATAGCTTATGTTACAATTTGGATAATTATTAGTACAGATCTTTTTGTCTACTCTTTAATTTGGCAGCAGTGGATTTCCCGTCTACTCACTGATCATTATTAAGTCAGTTTGGCAAACAGCTTCAAGGAGAAAAATCATTAAAATCTTTTTTGTCTCAAGTTTGAAGAGTAACCTCTTGTTTTATTCAGTATCCGCTAAAGCATTCTTCACGTGGAAGTTTCTTTTAAGTGTGCAGACTACAAAGTAGTGGTCTCATAAAATATCTTTTCAGATATTTTAAATTATGATGAGATAAGAAAAGACTGTGTGGATATGTAAATGCTTTTAGATTATTTATTTTAAAGAACTGTTTTAGCTTTCCCACAGGCTGCATGGAATTTGCTCAGCTGTGATCCTGGAATTCTGTCAGTTTGCCATCTCTGAGGGCAGGAAGATATTAGCTACTTAAATACTAAATTTTAATTATTACACTTCATAGGCTTTCCTTTTTGAATGGCTGTATTTTCTGTCGTGTGTGGTAAAACCTATTACCACTGTGATTTATATTATGACAGCCTACAGATCTGGATTAATATGCTGCTTTATAAATATACTGTTAACTTAGTTTCCTCAGTGAGGTAATTAAGTGTCTGTTTCAGCTGGATGAAATTAAGTTAACGAGTGAAGTATATGGACACTCTAAAATTGCAAGTTTTTCTGATTAATGCTTTCACTGACTGATGTGTCACTCTAAAATACTTAACAACAGCACAGTTTGTTGTAAGAGAGGGTAGAAATGAGGTACTTAAGGTTTTTGCACAGGGAGAGAAGAGTGTGATAAGATATTTTATCACAGGATGCAAAACAAGGGAATTCATCTGCTGAAAGGTCTGGAGGCAAGGTATTTCTGATTACTCAGATACTGATATCCTCTCTCTTTAGATTGCCAGAACAAAAAACTTACTATTGAAGAAAGGGTATGTACTTTGGGATAATCTGTGATTTAGTATTCTTTCCATTGCCATTTTCATTGATGCAGTGAGGGCCTTATGCACAAGAACAGTTTGTCCCTCCTGAACAACTTGATCTGGCTTTGAAGTTATCCATTCTTTGAGGAAGTGTTTGGATAAGATGGCTTTCAGATGTCCCTCCCCTCTTAAATTATTTTATGCTTCTAAGGATATCTGAAGATAAAGTCCTTCAGGAATGCTTGTTTCATGATACTAGTTCCCAAATCATTCTCTCATGAGACAATCCATAATAAGTGAGTACTTAAATGATCTGTGGTTGATGGCATTTTGTTCATTCAGGTAAATGGTAACTTGACAGGTTGCACTTCTTGAACGTAGTTACATTTTAGAACTATATGCTGTTTGTTCAACTCACAAGACTGTTGCACATGAATTCCAGGGAAAACAGAACCTTGTCATGGGAGGTGTTAAGGAAATTTTCCTGTCTGACCATCCAGGAGTTACTCAGTCACAGCTCCACCATCTGAGCTGGGACCAAGGCTCCTTCACAACAGGAGGCCCCAGTGATCTGAAGAGTGCCCTGCATGATTCCCCACACACTCCACACTCACATGCTCCAACCAGGTTTTCTAACTGGCTCAACCCCAGGTTTCCCATATCAGAGTCTTAGTCCTCTGGATCCCTAAAACAATTTGATCATGGTGCAGCAACAGAATAACAGCTTCTGCCAAGAAGTGGAGCCTAAATAAAGGACTCCCTGGGGGGTTTATAACCTTACTTTAGGTGTGCAATATTCTGGGGCTTTCCTGTTGGTTCATTGGCTCCTGCTGTGTCTCAGTGTCGGGTCACCTGGCTGGTGCCACAGTCCCCTGCCCTTTGCAGTTCATGGCCTCTCGCCACGGGCTCCTGCCACCCAGAGCTCAATTTGCAGCTGGCAGTGCAGCTGCACCCTGAGCTGCCTGCACTGACTGTGTTCTTCAACAGGAGCTTGGGTTTGGCCCTCCCAGCTGCATCTGTGCCTCAGTGACCCACAGCCTCTGGTGGGCCAGGTCTCAACTCCATCACTTACAGATTAGGCCTCAGACATGAGAATGGATGTTCTTCAAGATGTGATTAAATGCTCAGTATGGACTGCTTTGAAATGAAAGGAGTGAGCAGAGACTTTGAATCTCGTTCTCTGGAGGTCAAGGCTAGAACTGAAACCAGTGAAGATCTGCCTCTGTGGTGTGGTTACTCTGTTCCACGGGCTGCTGAGCACCCACCAGTCAATAAGTTATGCAAGAGAAGGGGTCACTTGAGTTTGAATATTTTGGTTTCCTAAGTTGAAAAGTTCTCCTTTATTTGTGTGGCTTATAGGCTGGTTTCTGCACTCAGTAATCAGGAAATCTAGTTTACTCTCTCTGTCGTAACATTTGGTTAAGTGAAATAATATGAAGAAACCAATGCCTGTGATTTAAATATTTTTTCAACATGCGTTTTTGATGTTGAAACATTAAACAGCATTTCTCTTGCATAGACAAATCTGTGTGAAGGGTAAGGGGCTACCACAAAATATTTCTGTTAAAAGCCAGTGTCTGTGTATATAGATTTATATATTTTGGCTATCAAGATGTGTTCTCAAATTTAAGAGTTCTTAAATCTGTTTCTAGTCCATTCTCTGACACTTAACCCAGTTTAAAAAGAAAAAAAATAAGCTCTCTTTTACTAATTTGAAGATAACCTCCAAACAGCTGCCAGAAACAACCTTAAAAGGAAGTGAAAAATTACATTTTCTTTGCAGATATTTTCCATAAGAAGTGGACACTACTACGTTTCTTACTGTCATTTCCGATATATATTAAAATTATCTAATCTAACTTGCTAATAACTTTTTTTTTAGATTTCATTAGCACCTGTATAGCAATTTATTAGCAGACAGCTGTAAGGATCTCATCAGGAACAGAGTTTAAGAGGATAGTTGCATTATTACTTTTTTTTTTTTTTGGCCTGTTCTCCCTTTGCTATTCATTAGGTGTGCTCAGAGCAGACTGTGCCTGAACATTATGAGCTCCCATGGTTCAGTACCTTTCTAATCCATCCGTTGAGCTCCTGTCTTAAATTTCTGACCAGTAAACTCATTTGAAATGTAGTGAGTAAACTTTTTTTTTTTTTGATGTTCATATTTCAACTAACTGTGTTAATAAACTAAATAGTTAATATTACCCGGTTCAAAACCCATCATGTCACCACACAGCATCAGATCGGAACAGTGCTCTTGCATCCCGCACTAGCCAAAGGAAAATACCAAGCAAAGCCACTCGATGTCAGTGTTGCTTCGCCGAGTTTTGCCTAGCACAGCATCCTTTAAAGTGCCGAAAAGCCCATGTACAGTGAAGACGTTTAAGTAGAGCCCAAGCCTTTTGAGCCATGGATGGCTTCTGTGTTGCCTCGATGTTACTGTCCCCATAGTCTCATAAATATTCTGTGTGATGAGGGGATGGAGACTATAGCTTTATGTGTTTCATGAAGGGTAAGGATCATATCTTTGTCAGTTTAAGTCCACATTCAAGTAATTAGTGACTGAAATCAGTACTTTTGAAATTAATTATTACTGAAAAAGCATTGCATCCAACTGTGGGAGATAAATTAGCAAGCTTTGGAGTTTGTGAATTTTTTCTGGCTTTGATGCAGCAGAATTTCAGAGGGGGAAGTTGTTTAAATATCAGTAATAAATGATTTGCATACTTACACAGATGCTTCTTCTCTGCCTAGTGTTGTGGTTTAACCCAGGTTTATGTAATACATGTGGTTGATAACCTACTTTTTTACAAATTCTCAAAATTCAGGAATGCTGTTTTGAACTATGTGGATTTCTATCACTGTTTTTGAGTTGTTGCATTTGTCAGCACTCTGTTCTAATTCCAGTAGCTTGTATAATATTCCCATATGCTGTGTTCTGCAATATATGAACTGCACAATTTGGTCTCTCTAAATTAGTTCCTACCACCCCCTTTTTAAAATTTGACTTTCATTCCTATCCAGTTGTGCTTTGTCAAAATACTTAAATTTTTTCGTAGCATTGGTCTAGGGATTTTAGTCATAGTTGCTAAAGACACAAGGTTTATGTGACAAAGATCTTTGCCTGTCTTATTTTCCTAAGTCTTTCATTTAGTATCACCTTTATCCTTTAGCCATACTTTCTTGACAGAAACAAACAGTACCAAAACTGAGTTCATAAAAATCTTTGGTCAGGATAGAGGAAAATGATGAATAGGAATTAGTTTCTCCACAGAATAAAAAGGTGAGGAAAGCACAATCATTATGTATTAATTATATATTAAGATCTAAATACTTTATGTGTTTTTGCCAGTGGCCAGTCAGTGTGTGTTGCTTTGGATTAATGATAGCACGTACTTCCTTTTATCCAGTGGTGGTGGAAGGGAGAACTTCAGGAAGTGAGTTGGATGCTCTGGATGTTCTTGGGGAGCAAGTGATGCACATCAGCAGGAGCAAAGTTCACACTGGATATTTGCAGATATTTCGTTAAGTGATCTGTCTTCCTGAGAAGACCTACAAAGAGCAAGTCACACTCCAGAATCACTAGGATTCTGGTTGTAAGGTTCTGTTGATTCTAATCACAGTGATTAAGGTTGGAAGGGAGCACAGTGGGTCATCTGGTCCAACCTCCCTGCTCAAGCAGGGTCATTCCAGAGCACACAAGGCTCAGGATTGTGTCCAGATGGTTCTTGAATATCTCCAGTGAGGGAGACTCCACAGTATGTTCCATTATTTCTATCTATGCCTGTCTTAGGTGTGAATAACTTAAGTTCTATGAACATATGTATATATAAGTACAGTTTTTGAACTATCCTGCCAGTTTATGTGAAGTCTAAAAGTAGTTTTCATGCAAGAATCAAAAGATTTCCTATGAAATCTGCTTTCATATGAAGTGGAGTTCAGGGATTCTCTGTCAGTTTGCCAGAAATTTTCCTTTTGAGGTCTAAGTTGGAGTAAGGTGTTAGATTTTTATTTTTTTTTAATCCCTTGAGGCCAGACAATCAAACCTCCTTTCTTCACATATCCACCATGAATGTAAACCTGCCATACATGCAAACATTAGAGGACTTGATGAAAATACAGAAGGCCCTCAAAGAGGTTACCCCATTTATTTTTGATACCTGTTGGAAATCAGGTTTTAAAAGCCCACCATATATAATCTATGATGTAATAAATATATCGTTCTATATACTACCTGTATTCTAGTTTTTGACTTTTTGGCTTGACTTGACTTTGATGGTAGTTATCTTTTTAGCATTGTACCTAAATATACTACTAGAATTATATTTTATGCATTTCCAGAACAAACAAACAAACAATACAATAACATGAAGATAGGTTTTTTACTCATATAAGATTATCATAAAAGCTAATTGTGTACCATCTAATATTACAAGTGTGTGTGAATACACTGACTTAATGTACAAAACTGAAGGTTTCTCACACTTATCCTTTGGTATTTGAGAACATGAAGTTTTATTCACTTGTTTCAGAGCAGGAGAGGGTCTCGTAGTCCTGATAGGTCAGGTACATTATGATACAATTCAATATATGAAAAGCCTGCATAGTTTAGGAGCGTATAGATTAAAGATTTATAACTAATGAAAAACAGCTGATGGGGAAGAGTTTAATCATCATGCGTGTGATACAACAGGTTTCCATTAGGATACTGATGTGTTCTAGGAAAGTGGAGGTGGTTTTTATGTTTCTTTAAGATTCAAAGGTTGCAATGTTGTGTATATACAAGGTACGTACAGGGAGGTTTGTTATGCATACCTATACACCAGTTTTCCATTAAAAAATGTTGATTTCTTTGGGGATTTGTAACTGAAATGTTGCTTTGTGTCATAGAAAATTAAGGGTATTTATTAATTTCAGAGTTACAATGAAGAATGTATTTCAAAAGTGATGGCATTATCAACTTCAGATTTATGGAAGATGCAGTTTTTGCTTGTCAAAATAATTGTTGAGGTGAAACAAAGTTTCTGCAAAAATTCCACAATAGCTGTAGGATGTTTGCACTCATGCATGCACACACCCACAGACAGATACCTCCCCTTGTTGTTGGTGGGGGACAAAATCTGTTGCTAATGGAAATCCTAGGTGTTCAGATACTAATCTGGGATTGATGAAAACTTGTCCAATTTAACTGACTGCAATTAGGAGGTGGGAAAATCTCAATTACAGACTTTTTCAAACATCATCAGCATTGTGGTGCCAGGAATGGAGAATATGTTCTTGTGTGTTTAGCAGTGGTTCTTTGGTTTCCTGATTTGGGGTTTTTTTTTTTGCCTGTTTCAGAATATTCAGAGCTTCTAGCAAACAATGATTTAAAAAAAGAGCCTAGGCTCTTTTACACACATACCTATATTTGGCTATGTTTTTGTACATGGGTATTTATGTGTAGAAATGTATTTTGATTTTTATTTCACGGTAAATACTGTTATAGTTAAAGGTACTGAACATTTCATCAAAACTAAGCAGCACCTGACTGCTGAGAAGCTCTTGCTGTAGCTGTGAGGAATCCTATCCACTTCTGACTATTGAAAGAAGGAAAATGTGTTGCGAAACACTTGGCAGGCATAAATGCCTCAATTGTGAAGTCCTGGAACTGCACTTTCAAGTTAAAAAACCAGAGAAAACCAAAAACACAAACCGCAAAAAGAAAAAATAAAATAATTGATGCTTAGAGGTTTATTCTAATGAACAGAAGTAAGACTACCTGTCTTTAAAAAGTGTATGTTGTTAATGGATGGGCAGGGAAAAGAATAAGTATGCAAGGAATAGTTAAAAGTAAGGGTCTCAAGCTAAGAAATTCTTTCTTTCTCTTCCTTTTTTCTTTTTACCTTTGCAATGCTATGGGACACTGTTGTGGACATCAACAGAATGTTGCTCAGTAGAATGAACTTTGTCTTTGTGCCAGTCTACCTGTTGCATTTGGAAGCAGTCTCATTTTTCTAAAATTGTTTTGGATGGAAAATTCTTCAGTTTTATTTGCCTTAATCTAAACAATAAAATGTAAATCAATTCATATTTTAAAAATGGAAATATTTTAAAAAATATTTAGTTTTATTGCTTAATGCAGAGCAGTGATTGGGAAGACGCTTCACCCATTTGATGGATCTTGCATTTCAACTTAAATTTCTTTGCCATCCAGAGATACAGAAAACTTAGAGGAAAGCTTACTGTGTCCTTGCTCCATATCAGTCAAGGCATTTAAATGCCTGAACATTTAAAGCTCTTCCATGCCCTTATCACTTTGTGTCTGAGCACTTTGTATCATACACAAGGTGCATGACATTATTACAAGAACAAATGTTACTTGGTGAACAGTCTGTGCTGAAAGAGCCTTTGCTGACTGGACAGCCAAGAGCAGAAAGGACTAGTGTTGAACAAGAATGATTGTCACAAGAACTTTTGGCACTGCCCATGTGAAGCTGATACCTTGCAGTCCCTCACTGCACATTGAGCTTGTTACTCTTAAGTTTGAGGTTTCAGCCTACAGAGAGAGTCTGTGTATGTTTCTGTTAGGACTTATTGCTACCTGATGTTCTGCATTTGCTACATAAATAAGCTTTTTGCTGTCATTTAGAAGACAAAATGCTGATGGAGTAAGACAAATCTTCTAGCATGAGCTTTACTGAGGTCTTAATGCCTTCTGCCTGCGGCCAGGAAAGCTCCCCCCAGGAGAGACGAGGCTGCTCTCCCGGGCTTGGCAGGGAGATGCCTGCTCTGCTGGGCACTTCTTGCTCAGATTAGCATAGCCCAGCCTATATCACACACACACACACCCAGTAATACCTCATTTTGCCACTGGAATGAGGCCAGAAGCACAAGCATTACAGGGATATAAAGCGGGAAGTTACTGGAAAGAATCACAAACTAACGTGAGACTAGACCAAATTTTTGCAAACAGCAGAAAATGTGATCTTTGTTATAGACGGTTTTTGCATTTAATGTAGCTGTTTATATGATTGAAGCACTTAATAAGTGTTTTCATTGAGTATAGTTACAGAACAGCTGCAGAAATCTTAAGTGCTTCTGTTAATTTGTTTTTTTTCTCTGTAGTTTGGAGCTGAAAAATCTCAGAAGAAAACTGGAGACTGAGAGAGATCAGGGTGATTCTACAACTGTGCACCCTCCGGGAAACAGAGGCACTGCTTTTCTGGGGTAGGAATGATGACAGGGGCAAAAAGGAGAAGAAGCACAGTCTGGAGGAAGATCCAGGCTGTTCGCTTTGAAGATATCAAAGCCTGGTGTATGAGAAGGCTGCCTATCCTGAAATGGGTGCCTGTCTACAACTGGAAGGAAAATTTGGTTCCTGATACTGTTTCTGGGATGATGCTAGCCATCCAACAGGTGACACAAGGTACAGTTAACTCATTTCAGATTAATTTTTTTAAGTTTGTCTGGTCATATTTAATGTTGATTGAATCTAAAGAAAAATATAAGGAAAAATATATAGTCTTAACTCATTTATAAACAGGATGTGCAATGTGGATAGAAATGCATTGTAGTATTGTAGTTAATTTCTGTGGAACTTTACTATTTATCCCGTACCTTTGACAATTTTTCAGATATTTTATATGGAAGGTGAGAGAGCAGTGCCTCTATCCATACAGTATATGGCTATATACGTTTTATCAGTTAAATAACTACCTCTTATCCTATTTCACATGGAAAACAAAGTATAGCTAAATGATAATTGCTCTCTAAGATAGGCTATTATGGAAGAAACACGTGCATGATAGTATTACCTGTAAAATTCCAAAACACAGCTGGAAAAAATCACAACTTTCTGTGCATAAAGAATGTTCCTGCCAGAGATATTATCCAGGGAGAGGATCTGTGGCATCCATAGCTTGTAAGCTGATTTAATGCTGTATGGCATTACCTACCACGCCTCTTTTCAAGCAGCAATACACAGTANAGGAAAAGGAAAAGCTTGTAAAACTCTGCACAATGACCTGCAGAAACTTTAAATTCCAGTCATCTTGCTTAGTAAAGTGATTGCTATGAGGAAATAAATGCTTTTGTCAGTTTTTAATGTGTCTTTGATAGTGTCACCTTTTTATGGCAATATCTTACATTTGTCTCAGACAAATCACAGCTTCTTATCTCAGATGGACTAACTCCTTCATTCATGTGAATGATATATATGGGTTTCTAACAGTCTTCCATATTAAGTATGCTTAACTATCATTCATGTTGTTAAATTATAAACACTCCTGAAATTGAATTAT
>VZUA01079468.1:45509-57879 GCA_013401035.1 Horornis vulcanius | reverse complement strand
GGGGTGTCTTCTCCTTCTCACTCCTTTTTTCTTCTTTGACCCTCAGCAGAGAAGCATTCTTGTAGGTATTCAGTTCAGCCTGTCCTTCAACAGACAAAACAGTTTTACTCAATTCTGCCTCCATCTTTCTGCCAGAGCAGGGCAGACAGCTACTGCAGTTCAAGCTGAGAGGCAGACAGCAAGGGTCAGGATTTCTTAATATCCTGCAAGCTGCTCCTGCAAACCCTGGGACAGCAGTCTCAGGCAGTGGCTGCAGATTGCCCTGTGCTGCCTGTCCTGTGCTCCCACATCAGCCTGCTCTGAGCAAACAGGGCTGGTTGTTGTACACACACCCTGATACAGACCTCCCCCTGCACTATGTCACCTGCTGCTTTGTGCTCTCCTGGGCTTGTGTAGGAAATGCCTTGTCCTTCTTCCTCAGTTTCCCCAGATATAAAAGATTAAGTTTTTGCTGTGTTTTCCCAAGGAGTTTCAACCCATTACTAATTAGTGCCTGCAAAATGCTTTCAAGATCCTCAAAGGGAAGGTGCAATAGAAGGACTAAATATCATTAACAGCTTTATTTTACACACAGCACAAAATTAATGAGGGGTTGGCTCCTCGTGAACTGCAACTACCATCCTGCTGAGTAAATTCTTCTTTCATGGCAGAAATTGTGCACATTGTGTTCCTGGAGCACTCCCATATGGAATATTAACCTCTGAACCAAACTGCTACCAGCTCCTAGTGCCTGCTCTCTTACCAAGCCTNTCTCTTACCAAGCCTGTTGATCTGCCATGCACAGCTTTTCCGTTCACATCCCTGGAGGTGCCTGGGCTACCAGTGACAGGAGATGGAGATTAGAGGGGGGAGAGTCAGGAGACATTTCAAAGGGGTGAGGTGTCTGCTTCCAGGCTCCTAATAAAGGGAACAGGAAAGCAGAAATTAGCTAATACCAGTCTCTGAATTGCTATGAGGGTTTCTCCAACAAGCTCATCCAGAGTGTTTCTCTTACCACTTTGCCACTGTTGGGGTTTTCAAATGATAGCCTGGGGTCCCTCCTGCTTTCAGGGCAGGCAGCCACCCAGGGACTGTGAGAAAAGTCATAAAAACACTGTTCTTGCTAAATTAAAAGTCAGGTCTCCTGTTGAGCATTTTTGAAGTTGGAAGGAGCATTTCCTCAGTGCAGTTCCAGGAATGGGCCTTAGCTGGTGTACCTGCTGCTTTCATAGGCCAAACATATGTCTGCTGGGGAAAAAGCATTTCTCTCAGCAGAGACAAGGACATAGAAACCAAACCCTAGGCTCCTCCAGGCACCTGGCATTGGGTGTTAGGGACTCCTGCAGCTAGGTTCTGCAGCACCCTCTGTTCCACAGGGATCTTCTGCCCCTGTTGTGGGGAAGCACAAATCCAAGGGGTTCTCCTGACCCTGTCCTTCTCTTTCACCCTGACATCAGGTCATCTGCATTCTTCATACTCCCCACAGTCCCCCAGGACAGTCAGGGAAAAGCAGCCAAGCTCAACATGGAGTTAGGGCTGCCAAAAGCTGGATTTTCTATCACACTCTCTCTTTCTTGCCCACACACTGGGTTCCCAGTGGACACATTGCTCTTGAATAAAGCTGTCATCTGCCAAGTTGCCCAAAGTCAGGACAGCCTGCACAGGAAACACTGTGCCTTCAGCACACTCCCACGCGAAGTGTAGGAAATGCACGTGGGAAATTCCAGGAGAAATGGGATCTCTTCCCAGGCTCCTTTTCTCTAGTCCTCTAAAAGCTCTGCTGCTGGCAGAGACCTTCAGACTCCAAAATGTGAAGCAGGGGAACAGCACATTTTTTCAGTGAGGGAATCATATGATCTCCATCTTTAGATTTGGGAAGGAATTCACATTATAGAAGCAAAGTGGCAGGAGTGCTCTGGGACCTCACATTTTCATGGTACTTCGACATCTTCAGTCCCAGCATGGGTCCTTCTTTAAAGGAATTTACATCAATCTTAATACATCAGAAACTGGCATTTCAGGCCAAGTTCTCAACATGTTCCAGTAAGATATAGGTCAGTTTATCCATAAAGCCTTTGAAAGAGCATCTGCCAGTGCGAGTGAGGTCTGTAAGGCATGGTGTTTGCTGGGCTGCATGTCTGCCAAGAGAAAACACTCCCTTCTTGAGTTAAAATGCAGGGATGAACACATGGAAAACACCCAAGTTTTCTCTACCTAGGAGCTAAATGTGGCTTAGCCATTTTTGTCAGTCTTAGCAGTAGCTGGTACACAAAACAGCTTTGTCTGTCTACTTGTTTCCCCTATAGATGTCTCACTCTGTTTCATGACACTTCATCATCTTCTTCCAAACCCTGACACTACCTCTGAAGCAACGTGCTTGATGTCATCTAAGGACTGGACATTAGAGGCTGGGGCTAAGTAGTTTGGCTAATTTCCTTCTCTTTCCTGGTTGTGAAATCTAGGAACAGTGGAGTAATTTTGTAAAGTTATCAAAAAGCATTCAAATCCCACCTGCATGGGCCACACAGAATTCAAATTCCAAATCAGAGAGGGAAAATGTGAACCTTGTGCTGTGGCCTCTTTCCCCCATGCCCTGGTGTCCCTCCTGCCTGCCAAAGCCACATTCACAGGCAGTGGCTGTGAGACACAGCCTGGAGCAGCACAACAGCTGTATCTGGCCTCATCTTGATGTGCAAGCCACCCAGGTTCAGAGACATCAGAGGAGCATGAAGGTGCCATATTTTTCCTGGGAGAGGAATCTGCCCAATCAGGACAGCTGCTTTATCCCTAATAAGTGAGGCTGGAGAATCAGTTTTCCAGCTGCTCTAACTGGAAAAGACAGATGAGCTTTGAGACACTTAAAGCTTTTCTCAGGTCTGAGACACAAGCAGATAATGTCAGATGAAGGATGGGATGGAGAAAATGGTGCTGATGTTTCACTTCTTTTACATTCATCAGACAGACAGTCTAAGAGGAGAAGGTAATAAGGTTATTAGTTGGCGTCACACAGCCACAGCCTCTGCTGAGCCCAGAAAGAAAACATCATGGCAAAGGGAAGTCCCTTTTCATACCTGAATCCTGATGGCTGAAGTGTCACCCTTGAAACAAGGCAGGAACATATCAAACTGTTCCTGAACCACCTCCCAGCTGAGCTAAAAAGTCTCTTGGACTATACCCACACTGCTCTGCCAGAGCAGCCCTCAGAACCAGCAACAAAAAGGATGCTCCTGCATTCCTCCAGCACAGTTTGTAGACAGGACCCCATCCAAACTTCAGACTATGTATAACATGTATGCACAAGTTCACCTGGTCTCCTAGGAATTCCCATAATTGAACACACTTTGACTGGGCTAAAAAATATACTGTCAACCTGGCACAAATGCTGAGAGGTTGGCTGGAATGGGCTCTCAGCAAGGGAGCTGTGAGTATCTCATCCAAGAGTGGGTTCAATTCCTGTTCCCGCAGTCAGAACTGTCCAGACCCAAGGGAGGGCTACATTGCCCAGCACAGCCCACAGCTGGTGGCCTGAGACCAGCTCCCCACAAGGTACAGAAAGACAACTGAAGCTTTGTGTTTCAGAAACACAGTCTTTGGGGTTCACCCAGGACTGGTTTATCTCAGCAGGGCAAGGTAAAACATTCAGTTCTCAGCACTGGTTTCAGAAAGATGCCTATCTAGGGTGCCCCAGCCTGCAGTCTTGCTTGTTGAAGGGAGAGGGCTGGGGACAGTCCTCCATGGGCTGCTTTGATGCTCCTACTTCCGGAGCCTTCAAAAGCTGAAGGGGGTGCAAAGCATCTCTAAAATGGGGACAGTATTGCATTGGCAGCAAAAGGAAGGAAGTGGGAGCCTGAGCCTCATGGAAACACAGCCATCTCTTGCTAGCAATTTCACAAGAAGCGTCTTCATGCTGTGTTGGAACCATCCCTGCAGCAATTGACAGGGAGAATTCCAATCAGAAATACATCTCCTGTAAGGGCTGCTTTGGGGGCCAAACTGAGAAAGCAACCTGTAATCTACTTTGTATTGCTGAGCAATAATGGGACCAGGTGAGATGGAAAGCAGATAGAAAGAAAGTGAATAAGGCTCCAGTCACTAGGGACAGTGGAAACAATCAGAACAGTGACTGCCACAATACAGGATGATGCTGTTTCAACCAGCTCTGCACTAATCAGAGCCCCAGCTCTCTCTCCCCTCCAAATCTGCCTCAAGACATTCAAACAGTAAGCAAACTCCTGACCACAGACTAGATTTAAAACCACTCTGTCTGCAGCTTATCTCAACAAATAAAAGACCAGGAGCTGGTCTGACTGCATGACTCCACTCAGTTTTTTCCTTCAGGTGGCTTGTTCAGAGCTGCTTTCACTCTCTCTGTAGGATTAGCACCCAGTGTACTCACATGATGGATAAGGTGATGTCTGACCATTGCTCTGTATAGTGCCTAAACCAGAGATGCAGCAAGCTGGTCAGGCTGTTGCTGCCAGCTGATGAGGGGGAAATGAAGGGAACATCTACAGGGAAGAAGAGAAATAAGTGGGTCACCATGCACATCCCACCTCTTCTCACCAGGTGGAAACAGCAAACCTTCAAATCCCCAGGCTCGCCCTCTCTGGGCTGGCCTTGGCTCTGCCACTCACTCCTGCCTTCGTGCCAGGATTTGGCTGGCTCTGCCTTGTCACCTCCACCAGCTGTTTACACTACAGGGAAGCCTGGAATTGCCTCTCAGCAGGACAGCAAGGGGCAGCATCACCCAGCCAGCTCCACCCAGGCACGTTCCAGAAGCTGCCTGGCAGACAGACTCTTGCCCTGGAATGAAGCCCAAAGGACATAGCAGCCAATGCAGGGCAGCAAAACCTGATTTGCCCAGGCTGTCAAAGTAGAGGAAGCATTTTTTTTTATGATCTCTGCACTAAATGGAAATCTACTGAAACTGATTTTAGTCCCCAGATCCCTAGCCCAGTAGGTTCAAGGTTCAGAGGGACAACCTGGAGGGAATATAAACCATGGCTAGGTTGAAGAAAGGCTGGAACATATCAACTGAAGTAACACAGGAATAGTTTCTTAGTGCCCAGAAGGATTTCTCATCAAAATAGAAGAAACACAGGGCAACTTAAGGGCCTGGGTTATCTCATGAGGAGAGGAGCAACATCCTGCTCTCCTCACTATGTGTTTTTCATTATTCCTCCCCATCAGGCACAGCACTTGCCATGGGGTCCTCCTGAAGCCAAGGCACTGGCCAGACCGGACTTCCCATCTGCTTCCCAACTTCTGTTCTTCCTAAAGAACTTTGGCAGGCCACAGACACCTCTGTGAAGGGAGCAAAAGGCACTGCAAAATTTCAGAAAGTTTTACATAACTGTGAAACCATTTCCCAGGAAGCTGTATTTGTGCCATCTTTTTATATTTCAAGCCTGTCCCTGTTCTCTTATCTTTCTTCCCCTCAGTGGCAGCAGCAGTGTACTTAGCCTGGTAAATAATGCATACTGCTCTCACTGCTATGCAGACAGACAAAGGCAGGTAGTGTATCAAAGAATAAAATTGTACAGCGAATTGCAGTGTAATAGCTGTAATTTAGTGCCCTGTGGGCGATACGGAGATTCAGAAAGTATCAGAGACCCATGCTCAGTACTGACTGACAAGGTGACTGGAGATACAGCACTGTGTTTGACCTTTGGATTGTTTCCAAGCTAAGCAGAGCCATAAAAAATTCAGGAGACCATGCTGTCTCCCAGCAAAATGGTTTGTGGGGTGGATAAATAGATGGATTTTGTGTGAACACACACAGAGTATATTTATGTGGGTGCACAGAGATAATTAAAGAAACACTGATCAAGACCCAGACTACTTATATAACAGAAATGGCTGGGGAAGCTGGGGGTGTATCAGGGTTGTTTCTTATTGTCTGGCTTGCAAGAACAAGAGGAAGTCTTCATTAGGGCACCAGCTGGATCCCAGCTCAGGAAATCTCAATTGATTTCACATGCAGGCTAGCAGCTAATGATGTGTGCGTGTGTCTGTCTGTCTGATTTCAGCTCTTTGGTCATCTCAGACTTGGGGGCATTCAGATTTCTTGCCAGGTTCCCATTTCTGGAGCATTTGTCTCCACCAATCACCCAGTAAGTCATTTGAGAAAGCAGAAATGATAGCATGAGAAATAATGCTATTTTCCGACTCCCTACTAGCCTCCTGAGCAGAGGCAGTGAGCCGCACGTTCCCTTGGAGCTCAGCAGAGACCTGGAAGGATCTAATCACTCTCTTTCTACCTAAACAAGACAAGAGCATACAGGGATGCACAGGGCTGTCACCTCCCATTTGCAGACATCTTCGTGTTGGAGCAAACTCCTTTCTTCTCCCTCCCCAGGGAGCCTGAAGCACCCCCTGTCCTTACAAGCCTCCCTCCCATTACCCCAGGGAAAAAGAGAAGCAAAGGGTCAACCCATGTTCTCCCATGAGTACAGGGGCCTGATGACCACCAGGATGAACAAGAGGAGCTTTGAAGCAGGAGGGTGACTGGGAAGGACAGTGCTTAGCATAAATATTAGGCACTTTCTTTTCAAAACACATCTCACTGTCCAGAAAACCACAGGACACATTCGAGGACAAGTCCCTCACTGTCCCTGCAGATGAGGATGGGCTCAGTCTGACTGCACAGCAAGGTGCATGAGCCAGGAAATACATTTACATGGCTGTCCTCTCTCATAACAACTGACAGCTCTGTTAGGATCGGCCACAGCACTCAGCAGCCTCTCTGCCACATGACAGGCCTGCAGAAGAGACGATGTGGGAAGAGGTACAGATTTGGCTTCTCTTTCTGCCTCTCTCAGCAAGACTACAGAATCCTTGAACACTTCAGTACTCTAACAGCACCTGGAACCGTGTAGGACAAGTTCCCCATGGGATCTGGATAAAGAATATGGTGCTTTTGACAAACAGCAGATGTGATTCAGCTTCCTCATGCCTTTTACAGCACTGTCATCTGAAACCAGAGATCTTAATGTCCCTGGGACAAGGAGATGGGGGAACGGTGCACATAAATTGAGTAGGAAAGTCAAGATGGGAACAGAAGAGAATTTGGCACCCACCCATTATCTCTGACAGTCAAGGAAGTAAAGCAGGTAAGAATGGGGTGACAAGGGCAGCAAATGGAGGCCTGCCCTTGTCACAGGGGAGACACTGTGCACCAGATGACTGAGCTAGAAACCAGACACCTAGCACAGGACCACAAACAAAGTGTGTGACTTCTGCATCACCAGGCCAATCTTGCCACCCTAAATCTCTGCAGCCTACACTCCAAGTACTTTCTGGATCCCTGGAGCCTATTCAAGGGTATAAATCTCCCAGAAAGGGCTCAGGTTCTGAACATAGTTGAGGGACCCCAAGCTAAAAACATTGCTATAAAGCCAAGTCACTTAGTTTTGAACTGGCGAGGGAGCTCAGGGGGTTCCCTGCTCAAGAGACTCTTCAAGACCCCTCAAGCACATCAGAAGCAAACCTGTCTGGGGAAGCTGTGATGGCCATGTTTTCCCTCCCCTGATACTTGGCAAATGTCAAAAGCAGGGCACGCTGTTCTACTCAGCCATGTGCTGATTCAGAAATGCACAGCTCCCCATGACTTCCCAGGCAGCCAGCAGGACCCTGTACTGCCTCTGCATCACACTGCCCGTCTCTGTGATGGATGCACCTCTGCTGGCTGCAGAATAAACTCAGGCACAGGGTTGTGGCCCCAATAACACAGCACTTCATAAAGCTGCTTGGGTCTCTCTCTCTCTGTTCTCAGATATTTATAAGGGACACATCCTCACAATATATCTGACCACTTCACACTCAAACAGATATTTTTTTTCTTGTAACTGCGCTCTTATCCTTTCTCAATAGATAAAAACCATGCCCACACAATTTCTTAGATCCTCAAGGTGATGCAGTGTGGTTTGGGGAGGACAGCAATACTTTCATAAGGCATAGAACACAAATGATTGGGACAGGCCCAAAAAAATTCCTCCAAACTGGTACCTGGCATAAGAACATTTGAGCTGACATGTGCTGGGGGGGAATGGGCAGAGACTAAGGCAGAAGGGAATCTCCAATTTCAATAATCCATTTGGGCAAATCAGTACCTCTGTTTCCAGGCCTGCAGTGGGACACATCCACTGGACCCATGGAACCCTCTTAGATCATGTCTCTAAAACAAATTGCTCCAGTTCTCCTGCTTCCTCTGCATTAACACAGCACGATTTGGAGCTCAGCTTCATTCAGCATCAAAGCAAGATCTGTGATTACGCTGTGCCTGGCTCTGTGAAAAGCAGGACTCCATCTGTTCCTATCACAATTACTGCACTGCATGGACAGACGTGATCTTGCACGAGGCACACAACTCCTCAGAGCCCCTCATGTTTGACCAGTTGCACATGACATGGGCTTTCATCCAAACAGAATCTATTGATGAGGGCAGGCATCAGCCTGAACTACAGAATTCCTTCTTGGTCCAACTCCGCATTTCACCGATGCCAGTTTTGTCTCCGGTAGGTTGTTTCGATTAATTTCATTTAATTAATTCTATCATCTCAAGCTGTTCCCAGAATCTGTGTGAAGCCCATCAAGGTGGAAGCACAGAACATGATGCACACAAACTGAAGATGCAGTCCATTGGATTCTCAATATTTATCTTCCCAGAGGAAAAGAACACCCCACACTACAGAAGCATCTTTCAGACATCTGAAATCTGACAGTTCTTTTGTTCCTCTTCTGCTCCCTGGTGGCATTAAATTCTACTATCTTTGCTGGTAGGGGCAGACATGTCTGCACTGGTAATCATTGCAAAGAGGCAATTTCATCCCTGCTTATAAAGCTTTGGGAGAAGGCTGAGGATTTATAGGTTGGTCCTACAAGAAGGAAGTAGGGGAATCATTAAGCTCCACAGCCCAGTTCTAGCTCACGCCACCTCTCAGCTTGTCTGCCTCATTTGCACTTAGTTTTTGTTTCCCACAGGAGGTCAACACACAACCTCTGCCCCAGAGAAATCTTCTACTTATTCCAATGTGTTAGGAGTTGTCATGTCCCAGGGATTCCCCATTCCTGGCTGCCTTCAGCATCAAGATGCTTCCCTCCATCTCTTCACAGGTGCAAGTATTTGGATAGAGGCCAGCTCACCCTGCCTTTTCTCACCTCTGCTCTTCCCTGCAGAGAGGCTTCTCCATTGACAAAGAACAGTGATTTCCTTCCTTCTGTGCTCCCAGTTGCATGTGGTACAGCAGGGCTGGGAGGGGAGAGGATGGCTAGAGCTGGACACTCACTGTGCTGGGGGACATCTGTTGTCAGAAGGTTCCTGGAAGGTCCCCTCCTGTCTCACGGTCCATTGAGACATTGCCTAACAAACTGGGGAAGGATGTGCTTGGGACACAAAGGGCTGCTCTCCATGGTATAGCCAAGCATAAGAGGTCAGGCCCCTGATTCAGTGCTAGCCCAGCTATTTCATTGCTGTGAAGATTGGGTCAGATACTGCCTCACATCAATAAAGTGAGACATCTGGCCTCAGCTTCCTCTCAGACTTGTCAGAGGACTGATTCATTTGTCCTTACAAAGCACAGTGAATCTTGCAGATAGAGAATGCAAAAAGAGGTAGGAAGGTAGTAAATCAGGAGTGCCCAGGAACATTGTCCTAGATGCATCCTGTAAACTAGCACCAAATGGCTCACATCCATATTATTAAACTCTCTTCACCTCAGAAACCATGACCTCACTGAACAGCCCATTGGGAATGGTCCTCTGCCTATAACTCCCAAATCATGCCTGGAAATTGTCTGGGACAGTCCTAGAGGGACCAAATCAAATCATGCCAGGGGTACGCTGACACTGATGATCGAGATTGTATTCTAGGAATATTTCTGGATGCTGCCTAATTTACTAGCAAAGACTTAATTACTAGTGAAGACTTAATGTCTGTTCTATTAAATTACCCTCAAAGTCAGCACTGCCCTGATAAAAATCAGCAAGTATCCCTTAACCTTCCTGAAAATTTTGATTCCTCAGTCATTACCTTCCCATCTCCTCAATAAATGTGGAAAATTCATAAATAATCAATTTGTTATCACTTAAAGATAATCAGGTAATACAAAAAAGCCAGCAGAGATAAAGCCAAGAACAAATCATGTAAACTGTTTAGCTTTCTTTGTCACAGCAACTGAAATAGTAGAGAGAGCAAGCCCAGAAATGCAGGCTATCCTGATGTGTAGTAAGGCTTTTTGAAACAATATTTGTTACAGGTATGCACTCTGAAACTAGTTATCAGTAGTTTCTCATCAGATCAGGAGGACTTACAAAGAACAGATCTATCATCTGGTTTCCCCAGTGACTTGGATAACCAAATAAAGTATATTTATAAAATAAGTAGTTGGCCTCAAATCTGGAAGATCATGCAAGACAGAAGGCACAATAGAGGAAAAAGAGATCTGGAAAACTGGAGAAATAACTCACATTCAGCCAGCTAAAATTTCATAAAACTGGTAAAAAATAATGAACTAAGAAGGGTAAGAAATTAAATGCACTGGTAAAGAAACGAGTAACACCTACCTAGACTTCAGCACTGAGGAAACATTGAGAAGTTTGGCTGTGAACCAAATATGAATTGCCATTGTGAAAGTACTGCATTAAAAGACAAATTTCCTTCTTGGCTGCATTAGTAGGGCACACTGCCTATAAGACAAGGGGATAATTTTTTGCTTTCTCAATACACCCACTTTAGATAGGATTAGTCTAGCTTTGGACTGGACAAAGATAACAGTGTAAGAGGTGCAAAATGCATAGGCTTGAAAGAAGAGGAGTGAGTCTAACAGGAAGAAAACAAAAGAAGGCATATGATAATGAACCTCACATAAGGTTGTTAGAAGATGCTGATCAATTGCTTCCCACGTGTCCTGAGAATAGGTCAACATGCAACAAGCTCAGTTAAGCTACAGAGAGGAGGCAAACCCCCCCCACTACCAGTCAATGAGCAGTGTAACAGGTGCTGAGGAGGTGGCAGCATTCCTGCTGTGCTTGGGTAGCATCAGTGTATGTGATCCTGCCTCTGGGCACATAGGTGCAGTTTAATGTTCCTTTAAGGCTGACAGTTGTGTATTTTTAGTTTCTAACACCACTTTGTCACTCATTTTGGCTGCAAGGACGCAGTAGTAACAGCATAATCAGTGACACTGAGCGGAGTCTGACCAGGACCATATCCAGTCTCATTGCTGGATATGTTATTTGGTGTCCACCTGTACGTCACCGCATCCTGCACCTTCCTCTTACAGGATTTCTGTTAGACCACCCCATTCCAGAGCCTACTAAAAACTATTATTTTCCTCCCACCTTTCTGGCAGGAGGTGTGTTCCATAATACGATTGCTTTCAAAGCTAAAAAACTTTTGATTTCCAGCTTAGATATGCATGTTGACAGTAGCAGCTGCTTGATATGGAGTAGTTCAAATTCATACTCATGTCCGTGAATATTCTAAAACACAGAAGCTGATGTCATTGCATGTGAAAAGTTTCCAGATCTGTTCTTCAGGTTTCAAGAAGAAAAATACTATAAATTTGCAGAGGAAAAGAAGGTTTTTCTTTCTTGCATTAGCATGCAGATGACATGAATGACGTTATGTGGGAAATGAAGACATAACAGGGATGATGAAGAAAAGGGTCAGCTGAGAGGAGAACCAGGAGACACAAGATCAGGTAACAGGCATAATGAGCTTATCAGCTTGATGGATTCAGGAGTGCCAGGAGGAGTAATACACAAATTGAAAACTGCTGCTTGCAATGGCAAGCAATGGTGGCTTGCTTGTGAGGGAGGAACCAGTTCCCCTTTTCTGTCTTCCCAAAAGATGTAACGACAAAGGTCACAGTCATCTGCCCGCAAAAGGGTACATGTTTGTCTTTCTGTGGAGAAGTGTATGTGAGAATTGACAGTCCTCCCTTGAATCAATACTCACTTTTGTGAAGGAGAAAATGCTTTCTGTTGAACTAATGGCTATTTCAGCCCATTGTAAATCATAACAGATGGGTTTCTCCAAACCTCTATGCATTTTTAGATTGTATTTACACTCACTAATCAAGTCTTCAGTCTAAGAGGGGAAAAAATAACAAATAACATTCTCCCACTTTTCCATTTTCTCCCTCCCCCTGACACTGTGCTTCCCCAGGGCTGCTGGCTGGGTGCTATTCAGCTTCTTTACTGCCTTTGGACTAGCTGCTTCTGTTTGGAAAGCAGTTTTCTCACAGTGTCTCAGCTTGGAGATGGGAGTTCTGGCTCCTTTGGGTTCACAAGTATAGACTCTGTTACATAGAGTCAAGTACCACATTGGGAAGCAGAAAAGAGTATAGCTGTCCCTCATTTTTCTCCAGACATAAAATGAGAGTGATAC
>VZUA01079467.1:0-22979 GCA_013401035.1 Horornis vulcanius | reverse complement strand
TCAGGAGGAGCTGCAGCCCCTGGTGAGTTCTGACCTCAATTTCCCCTTCAGGATGAACAATCACAGTGCTCTCAGCTGCTCCTCGTGTGGCCCTTTCAGACCCTTCACCATCTTCCTAGCCCAGTGTTATATCTGTAAATATTTCCTATTGTTTTCACTGGGATTCAGCACTGGCCATTTTTAATGTCAGTGTAGTGGAGAAGAGGCTGTAGCAGCACATCCTGCAGCACTCGGCAAGAATCACATCTTAGCTACTTGTCTTTTTATAGTTTAGGCTTTGTTTATAGCCCTCACCTGTATTTGAGTATGCAGTGGGCTTGTGGTTCCACACAGTTCCCAGGCAGAGGCCAATTCTTCCTGTTGGTGCTCGAATCCCAAGCTCCAGAATGCTTACTGGTCTTGCTTTTTCTGCCCAGGTGGATGAAACACTCCTTACAAGTGTTTATTAAGTTGATTTTCAGTCTTTTTGATCTTAACTTGCCTCTGCTTGAGCCTGAGGTCAGTAAAGCTTTTGCAGGAATTTTCATGAGTAACAATATGGGATCTTATAGGGTAAGTTAGCGTTCAAGTTAATGATCCCAAATCCTGTCATTTATGATGTAATGTTTCCTGAGGCCTTCATCAGGCTTTGGACTCTGCATTATTTTTTCCCATCCTTCATTAAAAAGGGGGTACTGGGAATAATGTGTCAGTGTTGCTGTTTAAATGAAGATTGCTTTTGTAACTAAGGATCTGTTGGTGAAGCTGTGACTGCTTTGCTGTACAATACAAAATTAAAGTCATACTTTTTGCTACAAACACAAAAATAGTTGCAATAAGCAGGTTTTTGCTGCTTCTGCTCGCCTCCCCTCCAAGTACAAGGTACAGAAAGTGTAAGAACTGGCAGGAGTTACAGGCTCCCACACAACTTTGTGTTGAGAACGGAGGAGTTTTGTACAACTGTTTCCTACTGAGATTTGGCTGCTTCTCATTTCATATCAGATTTCTAGTCCAGTTTGTTAACTAAGCTGAGAATTAGGATAATTTCTGCCAGTAGAGCAGGAATTACAGCACCTTTTCAAGTCACTTTTGCATGTTTGCTTTTTTATTTTAAAGGTATCATCCCTGCCACTTGACTCAGACTTGAAGTGGTACAAGGACAAAGTTTGCAGGGGTTCATTTGTGTTTTGTTTGTTTGTTTGGTTTGGTTTGGTTTGGTTTGGAAAGAGGTTTGGGGGGATTTTTCACTTCACTTCTCCCTTCACAATGTAACTTCAAGGTTTGGATTAGTGAGACACTCTATCCCTGAACAAAAGCTTAATGTCTGAGAAGGGAGGGCATTGAGAATAACCTTTTCCAGTTTTATATTACAAGTAAATGACAAAATCTACCATGTTCACATGGTGAGTTTTGAGCAGGGCCGTGAGGAGTTTCCTTTCAGCTGGCTTGTTTTCCAGTAAGACATTAGGTCCAAGAGAAGACAGAACGTTTTGTTCTTTGAACTAAAATGTATTACTTTCTCCTTTCCTCCTTGTTTTCTCTATTTACTATGAAGATCCCTCTACCCAACAGAAAGCTGCCATGGCTCTGCAGAGCTGCCTTCCCTGCCCTGGCCTGAAGGTCACCTGAAAGTTAGCAGGAGCCTGAAGCAGAATTTTGGGAAGTTGAGCTGAAGCACACTGCCAGCGTGAACTTCTCCACAAGTCTGCCAGGAAATCACTGGGAGTCTTGGCAATTTTTTCTTAGGGAAGGTTGAAAAAGACTCAGTCTAGTTTATGTTGTTTTTCTCTGGGAAATCCAATCTAAGTTAATCTACTCCACTGCCTTTTGTTTCAATCTAATTTTCTGGAAATGTTCCCAGACAGGTCCTGGAGAACACGATGCCAGTGATTTTTTTCATTAACCTTTTTTTTTCATCTGAAAGCTGGAATCTGCTAATGTAGAGAATAATGGGACTAGTTATTGTAAACAAATTAAACTCCTATTTTGCTGTACTTTCTAAAGCCTTTCATTTGTTGGTCCTGGAATTAGACTTTCCTGGTTTAGAAGCCAATCTAGAAGTGTGAGGTTGTGATGAAATAGCTCCTTTCTAATTTTCCTTTTTTATTTCTACAGTTTTTAATGTCATTTCCCATTGTCTTTTCTTCCCTGTGTTATCAGTTCATATCTACAAAGGTCTCCAGCTGATTTCCAGTGGCACTTCAACAGCTGTGATTGCAGCCAGAACAATGGCTTTGCTTCCTGCTCTTTTCCCCTCTGTAGATATAATCTTAGAAAAATCTCACATTTGCTGTAGCACAGATGTAAACGTCATTTATCGTCTACTAAAGAAGTTGTACAAGCATATAATCCTTTCACTTTATCTAAATGAGTAGAGCAGTCCACGGCAGCTCTAGAGCACAGGCCAAATGCACTGAGTGACTGAGGCTCTTCTGTTCTCACTGCTTGCTCAGCATGTCCTGTTACGAATCCTGAGAGGTTGGGAGAAAACTGGGAGCAGAATTGAGCTGTTCTGGCATGGAATTCACAGTGAGTGCCCCAAGCTCTCCTGAAACTGTGGGAGAGCCGCTTCAATTCCATAAACCTGCTTTTCCCACACTTAATCATTTGTTATCACCGATTCAGATCTCATTCCTCTGATGTACTGGAGCTTGGAATACCAGCTTTATGATACATTTAGCTGATCTTCTGGCTAACCTGGATAAAGGGAACTCTGACAGTCTTGGCTGGTTTTCTTCTGTTGGGGGAAGGAGGGCCTGGCAAATACCTTTTCAGGCTTTTTTTACATTAGAGAGAATATAATTGGACTTGGCTCTGTAAGATTAAGAAGTGCTTTGAGGCCACCTGAGAGGTGCAGTGCTCATCCTGAGCTAATGCTGTGAGCAGACTGACTGGCCTGCTCTGGAGAGCTTCAAAAAGCAGCTCCTGGAAAGGGATACAGCTCCAGCCTCCTCAGGGAGAGGCTCATCCTTGTGACCCTGCCTGCTCCTTGTCTGCTGTCTGTAATTGGTGGCTGCACACTGGGTGGGACAGTGGCAGTAGCTTGTGCCACCCTGGTTGGGCTCTGCCAGAGGCTGGACTAGGAACTAGGGATCCCATTACTCACTTGCTTCCCCCATTAACCTTCCCTGCTCTGAAAGTTCTACTGAAGAGGCTCGAACAGCTCATTGGCACATCTGGACTGCATTTTCAAGCTTGCATCTTTTACTTGGGCAGGAGAAACAAACGTGGAGCAGACTCAAAGCCAGTGCTCCCAGATGGAGCCATCCCAGTTTACTCTCCTGCAGCCCTTGGGAGGTCACTACAGTGCTGCCATCGGTGTGGCTCTGTGGGAGGGCATTTCCGATGGGTAAATCAACCCTTGAACATCAAAGTGATAAGGGAAATGGGAGCACAAGCTCCTGAGGAGCACACCCAGCCTCAGGATACTGTGCAAGTGAAATGCAATCAGTGCTGGTCTGGTTTTCTCGGCTCCCTTGTTTGTCTGAGCTCCTGCTCTAATGGATTTGACAAGAGACTGAGTCACAATTTCTATGTTGGCTGCCAGGTGGGTTTTGTACAAATCAAGTTACCATTGGCTTTGGTGCTCCTTCATTAAGTTGGGATAAGACATTATCTCACGAGGACATGCTGAACTTTCGTGTTTAAGGTGGTGTCAGGTGAGGCTGAAGTGTGCTGGAGGAGCATGTTATAGATACTGTCAGGCTGAAACTTGAACAGCTGCAAACAAAGTTGGGAGTTTCACAGCTGCCCTCATACAGCTGTTGGTTATACTTGTAAAGCCATTTTTGTGCTTTTTTCATAAAAGGCACAGAGCAGTGTCTGTGGGATAGCCTTCTGTATGGGTGGTAAACCCTAACACACTTGATTCTGATTATTTTGCTTCTAGTTTAGAAAACCTCTTGGCAGCACCCTGACTTTCCTTAATTTTCTGAATTCCAAGTAAAACCCTCCAGGACAGCATAACAGGATCACGTGCACTGCTTGTCAGTTGATCCCGTTTTGTGTAACTCTTGCTTCTGGTCTGATGAAATGAAACCACAGTCCCCACCATGAGGCCCCTTGTGTTGCAGGGCACTGCACAGCTGTTCTTGCACTTTTTCTGCTTTGTCCCTTTTTTTTTCCATAGCAGTTGTTGGCTCCAGCTTTCCAAGCAGAGGGGTCCCAGAGCCAGTTACCCTGACAGGGTTTGTCTTGTACACAGTGTTGAAGAATTTCTGCACAACTGATGATTTATCTGCCTTATTTTTTTTCCTCACTTCCCAATGCTCCTAAAAACTGGCTGATAGCTTTGAAGACATCACATTTCTTCGTTATGGGGTAGATAGAGTCACAGAGTGATTTGGGGTGGAAGGAACCCTAAAGCTCATCATGTTCCACCCCTTGCCATGGGCAATGACACCTCCCAGTATCATCAGTTGCTCCGAGCCCCTTCCAGCCTGGCCTTGGACACTGCCAGGGATCCAGGGGCAGCCACAGCTTCTCTGGGCACCCTGTGCCAGGGCTTCCCCACCCGCCCAGGGAACAATTCCTTCCTAATGTCTTATTTAAACCTGCTCTCAGTTTGAATAATAAAATACTTAAATACTAAGTAAACTAGGCATGCTTTTTTATATTATCCAGAAGCAAGCAAGCCACTAATTTATCTGATAGAGATATGAATGTTTGAAATGTGTTTTGGTTAATGTGTTGAAAAGTAATCTCTGCAATGCACTTAATCAGATCAGGGAGTTCTAAAATCTCTTTGCATTTGTGCAAAGATCTCGTGAGGAAGACTCAGGAGCTGCTTTTGCTGCTTTGTGGATCTCTATGTGAGCATCCCAGTGCTTGGTCTGGTCCTAAGCAAATCCGAGCAGCAGTTAATGATTAGCCTTTGATAGAGATAATAATGTGTTTGTCAGCATTATGTGAGGGTTGAGAAACTTTGATCAGTCTCAGACTTGTTGCCTCTCTGGAGAAAAAGGCTCTGCTGGAGTTGGTAAATGGAAAACCTTTCTCTGGAGGAGTAAGTACTCAGCATTTTTTAGCTCTGAATCATTTCTGCTTTGGCTTAGCAGCCCTGTGGCTGTCCAGAGGTTTGAAAATGATGAAAAAGCTAACATTCAAAGCTCTTTCTCAGAGTGGTTTTTTGTCACTCATAGAAAAATTGTTGATGGCTCCTGTTCCGGCTTTCCGTGCCCTGCAGTCAGGGCTCTTCCTGTCAGAAGAGTGTCATGAGGCCAAGGCTCTTCCAAAGACAAGTTCCTTCCCAGAGAATTGAATTGATTGCTCTTTTCCTCTTGATACTGGATATCTTCTACCTTGCTGAGATTGTGTTTTCAATGATTCAGTAATTTCAGTAATACTTCCAGTAGTTCAGTTGCATTTGCAAAAGGAGAATGCTCTGTTCCATGGATTGGGGCTATGAATTTTTTCTCTGAACCCTTACAAGTATTTACGTTACTACCAGGAAGCTGTTTAGATATCACTCTGCCATCCACGTGCTGTTTCCAAGATCATGGATCAAAAGTAGGAAGGTGCCTCTGGTGATGGATATTTGGCCTTAACCATCTGCCAAAACAGAGATCAACTTCCTGGGCTTAATTAAAAATGCACTGGAATGGATTTTGCTGCTGGTGACCTGAGTTCTACCTTGCATTTTGTCCATGAACAGCTTGAGGCTTCTCAAAACAAGTTTTGGAGGCACAAAAGAATTTGATTCTTGGCTGTGGTAGAACAGGCTCTTGTGTTGAGGGACAGTCATGGATGGTGCTGCAAAATGAAATGAAAACACATCCACTTCTCTGCAAGAAAAGGTATTTTTGTAAAAGTCAGTCTTGTGAGCTCTTAGGTCTTTGGTTAAAGCCTGCATGTCAAAGGTGACCCTGACACACCAGAGCAGGAGCTGGAAATCCCAGGGTATCCCAGTAGGAGCTGACATCAACATGTGGCTGTTGAGGCAATGTTTGACACAGGCTGGAGCATGGCAGCTCCAGGGAAAGGGAATGGTTGAGTGGCCACCTTAAAACGCTGTGTCTGCACATGGACACACTTCTGAGGGGTAATTACAGACAAAACAACTGCTTAAATATGAAAAGGAGGGGGTGAAATGGAATTGCTGTGCAAGGACGCTTTCCCATGTGGTGGAAGGCAACGTGTGCGTGGCTGTACTGGACTTGGAAAAACCTGTGTGAATTGCTTAAACCGGTATGTCTCATATCATATGTGTGGAATGGCCTCCTAAAAATTAACCAGGAGCTTTGGAGTGTGGTTTTCTTGTTATTCAGTTTCTCAAAACAACTGAAAGTCAGTTCAGAACTTGTACAAGTGTTGCTTATTCTGGCCTAAGTCTGATTATAATGTTGAAAAGCAGCCAGAGAAGGCAAATTAACTGTGTGAAAATGGGCAAGTAGGGTAGATTTGGCTATCTCCTGTGAATCACCTGTGCTGGACTCCCTTTTATGAGGCCTCTAATAAACCAGTGCCGTCCATTTATTACCCTCAAGTTTAGTTTTACCTGCATGGGACAAAGGTGTTTATGCTGTTGCAAGATAACATCTGTAAAGAGGTAATAACAGATAACATCTGTAGTCCTTCACCTCTATTAAAGGCCCACTAATGCACTTCTAGGAGACCTTGAATCACTTCTGGCTCTGAGGAAACTTGTGCTTCCTTCCTTGGGAATGCACTTTTTTACTGGTTTTATTTTGTGTCTCCTGAGATTATTTTACAATTTTACAAGGTTTAAGGCTTGATTACACCATAAAATCAATCTGGTCAGAGTTGTTTATGCTGTGTAGCCTGGTTTGCTCTATGTCCAAAAACCATGGAGCAATGGTTTATCAGGATTAACTTGCAAGTAGTTCCCTGTCTTGCATCCTGACATATCTGTCATTCCTTAGAGATGGAATTCTGCACATGGCCACTGAACAGCCACAAACAATAATCTATGTCCTTACCCTGTGGACAGACGTGTTTTGGTGGGAGACAGGCTTCTTTCCATAGCTACAGGTGGTGCAGGAGCTGTTGAACATGCATGAATCTGGATGCTGAATTAGTGAGCATGATAAAGAACCTTGTATACAAATGGTGAGGTTTTGAGTTTTTTTTCATTTGAAGAGAAAACATCTCCCTTCATTTAAAAAGTGCCTGCTATAGGTAGGTGAATACATGCTAGAAACTGTTTTTGATTAGGGCATATGAAATAGGAAGTGAAATTCTCCATTAGGCCTGGTTTTTCTAAGGAAGCAGAAGTTGTCTAGTCTTACAGAATACACATCTTGCAAGATAGGCTTCCAAATATTAATATCTTTTTATATAAAAGGTTTTTGAAGAGTATCACAAGGCTTGGGACTCTGTCCAATTTGTTCTCAGGCTCCCCTGAGGCAGCAGGATGGTTCCTGCTCTCTGGCCATATGGATCACATCTTCCTGGTCACCATTCCAGTATTTGGTTGTGTAACATCAGAGCAAAAACCATCACTGAGAATAAGGAAGTATCTGTTTATTCAGGAATTACGTAATCTTGGAAAATATGGGTCACATGGCCCTGCTTTTCTGTCTCCTCTTCCTGGTGCTGTCCCGCGTCTCCTCACTGCTCAGGGTCCTCAGTTGTCCTCAGCTGACAAGTGAGTGCTGGGAGTTTTTAGCAGGAGCTTCCCAGGTGACTCCTGACTGAGCACCACCCACCCTCCTGCTCCTCCATCTCAACACAGCTCTTACTCCCCTGGCCTTTGAGCCATTCTGCCTTATCTCTGCCCAAACTTCCTTCATGCCTGGTTTCTCCTCCCTGGGTGCTGAATCCTTTGTGACCTGGATTTCTGTTGTTCCTGTGCTCCTGTGTCATGCCCTTGACGATGTGAGGAAGAGAGGTGAAGCTCTGATGGTGTGGCCTGCTGGTCTGCAGACCTGGGCTGATTGCTTCAGAAGGCTCTGACGTGCACAGGGAATGCTGAAGTGCTTCTGTAGATGCCTCCTGGAGATTGTCTTTGATGGAAACGTGTCAGTTCTAGCTCTGAATTCATGCTGGCGTTAGCTGTAAGGATTTTCGGTGTCTGACTTGACTTTTATCCTGGATGCTTCATAAAGAAATTGTAACGTGGCATCCTGTGCCGGTTTCGGTATCTCTGGTGCTTCTCTCCAGGTGACAGAGTCATGAGTCAGCTTTGGTACAGTATCTCCTCTGCTTTGGGAGCTGTGGGAATGGCAGTCACTCCTCAGCTCTTGCATGTCCTGAGGTGCCTCAATTCTGCCACTTTCCAGAAATGTCTGTGTTCTTGAGTGCCACAAAGGGGGACATCTGCCTCATCCACCCAGACAGAAAGGGGAACAATGAACAGCGTGGGGCAAATAAGGGTTTCAAGAGGCTGCTGGTGGAAGAAATGAAAACAGGGCGGAAAACACTGTCCACGTACAGAATGGAAGAAATTGTGCTCTTGGTGGGCTTGGGCAGGACAAGGCACTCCCGAGTGCAGGAGTTGGAAGCCTGGTGCAGAATGGGTGTGCTCTGGCTTTTACATCCCAGAGGCCATTGGTGTCCTTGCTGTTTTTGCCCAGAGGGCAGAGCTGGCTGGAGCTGGGGGCTGTTCTCTCGGAGCAGTAACATGGGAAAGGGGAAAGTTTTGTGACAGATGAACAGGGCAACTGAAGTATGGAAGAGAGGCAAATCACCTTTTAATTGGTACCACCTTGTCAGTGTTCCTCTTCAGTGCCTGCTTGATATAGCAGCTCCCCTTTACAAATACAATCTTCATTGGCATTTATTGGCAATAAAAGCAACTTGTGGTTGTCATATCTGTTCCTGGCCCTCTGCCCCTGGTCAGCATGTGGGTGACTCCAGGCCAAGAGAGCTCTGCTTTCTTCCCTGAGCTCCACTTTGGATTTGCTTGGCTTATTATAGTCCCTGACTGGGGTTATTCAAGTCAGCCAAGGCTGGAATGTGCTCTGATCCTTGGAAAGTGTCCCACTGGTGACTTCAGGTTAATTTGGGCTCATGCAGGTTGAAAGTATTTGTGTTTTATCAGAATGGGAGCAGGTTGTTGCTGAAAACTTCAGGTTGTGGCATTCTTGACATCGGTTTCTCCAAAACGAGTTTGCTGTGTCCTGCCTGGTTGGCCCTTGTGTGGATAAGAGTCTCTTGTGTGGATAAGTGTCCTCAGCCTTGTGACAGCCCCCAGCATCTGTCTGTCACCCAAAACTCTGTCCCTTGAGCCAGGATTCTGTGACAGATGTGCTGTGAACAACATCTGCCAAACAGACTGTTTTGCAAGCCTGCACCCTGTGGCGTGGTGTTCCCAGCAGCTGCCAGATCCAATCCCAGTGGAATTCCTGGTGTCGTGCCCTTCCTACTGTTTTGCACTGGGCAGGACGAGGAGAGTGTTGCATTTGCAAAGGCATGGGAACGATCCAGTCACGTGTACCCACTGCTGTACCCTGAGCCCCAAAGCCTGGTGTGCACCTTGCAAACCATTGTCACCACAGCAGAGGGCAAGGGGCTGCAGAGATGGTGCTGTCCCATGTCCTGCCAAGAGTGGGGTGCCCTGGGGAGCAGGTGCACGTGTGGACCCCAAGATTTGGCCGAACAGCTGCAGGCATAGATCAGTGTTTGAGATTGCAGTGCTTCTTTCAAAGGAAAACATAATGTTCACTGGGATGTGTGGCAATGTGTGTGGGATTCCCTTGTAGCTGTGGGGAGTTTCTGCCCCTACATTGCTGACCTTGGATTTGTGAGGGACAGAGACAAACTGAAGTGTGACAGTGTTGGTTCTGTCACCTCTTGCTAACGCTTCCTGTGGTCATTGTGGAAGTGATCTTACCTGTGCTACCAAGACAAGGGTTGAGAGGTGGCCAGCACAAGCAGAGGGGTGTTGTAGGGTGGAGTAGGATAGAAGAGGAATAGGAATAGGATAGGAATGTTAAGTTGGAAAGGACCTTCAAGAATCATCTGATCTATCTGCCTGGTCTCAGCCTGATGGAGACAGTAGAGGATCTTCCATGCAAAACTCTGTGTGTGTTCCAGGTGCTTGCACCTGAGCTGGTCAGACTTCTCTGCAGAAATTAGTCTACAGCCAGGAAAGGGCTCCTGTGTTGTGCCATGCTTCTCACAAGGATCCTTTGACTGCTTTGCTGTCTCCTGGGGTTTCAGTATGGAGGAAAATGCTTGACCACAGGGGAGGTTCAGCCTGACTCCCCATTATTTTGCCACCTGTACACAGCTCTTGCCAGGATTTCTCAGCCTTTCCTCTGATGTTACCAGGCTTAGAGTCTGATGTTTTGTGCTCTGCAGAGTTATTTTCAGCTGCCTTTCACTCCATTGGGCCTGTGGGTAATGACATGGTGTGTGCTTCACTTAATGAAGTTCAGTGCATTGTCCTGTAAAGAACAATCTGTCCTGGGTTATTTTTTCTTCTTGTTCAAAGATTACAGATTTCCTGAGGCGTCTGCAGAAGCTGAGAGATTAGGAATGACCATCCCCTTCTAGGGAAGCCTCTAACAGAGGGTGACCAGACAAGTTTGCTATGAAAATAAACTCCATCAAAGAGCCATTATTGTAGCTATGCTGAGAGGAAGAGCTCTGGCCCCTCCTCAAGTAATGGGGATTGTGCTGAGTGGCTGTGACCAGCTTTGCTTTAGTTGTACAGCTGAGGGATGCTTTGATTCAGAGCAGAGGACAGGACCTTAAGGATTGAACATATGCTGATACTTCATCATCTTGTTTTAATCTTCATTTTAATTAAACATTAATTAATGCATATAACTGCATCAACCTGCCAAATTGTGTTGTGCAGCTTCAGGAAGCTTGTGTGAGCCAGCATCCGAACTGGAATCCATAGTCTGGAACTGGAGCACTGTTTGGGGTTTTTGCCATGTCTGTGGGTGCTGAGTGATGGCTCCATGTGGAGGGGGCAGCCAGAGCCTTGAGGACACAGCAACCTGGTAAAGAGACGTAAATAAACATATTGGTACAAGAAACACAAGGATCTGGTAAGAATAAAATAAGCAAATGATGGCAGCCAGGAGGCCTGAAGGATGGGTGTTTGGAGGAGCACGTGCTGCAGGGTGTGATTGTTGGCCCCAGCCGTGTGATCTGCCTGTGCTGCAGAGAACCTGAGCTCAACTCTGGCTTAAAGCCTCACCCCCAAACCTCCCTGTGTGCATGATGTGGTTTTGCTTCATTCTCCTCCCACATCCTCCCCGTGGGGTTTGTCAGGATCACCTTAATAAGGGTCTGTCTCAGCCTGAGCAGATCCCATCAGTTGTGGGCATGGCTCATGGATAGCAGAGTGGTTTTGATGTGCCAAAACTTTGTCGTTACCTTCAGCACCCACAACTGTGTTGTAATGGTTCCAGCTGGGATCCTCAGTGGAGGTGATGGCAGAGGATCAGGTCTATGTGGATTTCTCCCTTCACAAAACACAAAATCCCTGCATGTCATTTTAAGAGCCCATTCTTTGCCTGTGTTGTGCATTCCAGCTGGGAGAGCTGGGCTCTGGGTGCCCACAGCTTGGCTGCCTGTCCCTGCTGACTGCTTCCATTCCAGCATGTCACAGGCTGCTCAGGCATTGTCCTCTTTTGAGTCTGAACACAAGATGTTGTCTGCAGCTCTGCTCAGCTCTTTTTTTGCCCATTATTCTCTGCTCCCTGTACTGCAGCCTCTGGCATCTCTGGCTGGACATCCTCCAGAGTGCCCGTCGTCTTTCAGAAGTTCTGAAAGCCATGGGTGTGAATAGCTCACCCTGCTCACAGGTAGACAGGGAGAATGTGCCCTGTGTCACACTGTATGTTCCTGCTTGGCTCTGCTGATCCAGTTTGAATCCAGCAAGCTTCCATGGTCAGGGATAAACCCCAGGAAATCCAAATGTGTACAGCCTCACCCTCAGTGTGTATTGGAGCTCCTGAGCTGTGCCCTTCTCTTTCCCTTCATCCAAACCCCTTCTGGTGTATTGAGCTTTCATTTGAAGCCTTAAACTTCTGGGAAAAGCTTTAGGATGAGACTAAGGTGATGAGGCAGTACCAGGGCAAGTCACAGTTCTGCTGTGAGGTCACAAACATTCCTTGAGTTCTTAATATAGCTCTAAGAGTTCCTTGTTCAGGAATTGTGCAAGGGAAGAACAGAGGCGTGCAATTAAGTGTGCTGGGCACAGCACAGTCCCTCCCTGTGTCTCAATGCCAGCCTGGGGTTGCTGAAGCTGCTTGGGAGAGTTCCATGGGGCATTTTCACACATCAGTATGTATCTCTAACACATATTCTGCTGCATTACTGAAGAACGTGGTGTTTGTTCCCTGTGTCTTTAAAGAGTGTCTTTATAGCTTGGCCCAGGGGCCCTGGCTGCCATTGCTGGGTGCTTCTGCAGCATGAACAGGTGGAATTGGTCTGTCCCTCAGCTGTGCCTTTAAGGAGCTCCGGAGCTCTGCCTGGGATCCTGGAAGAATCACAAGTCCACCCATTTGGAAAGGAAGCAGTTAAAGTAGAAAAGTTTGCCAGGAAATTGAATAAACTAAAAGCAGTGCTTAGGTCTCCTGATGACGAGCTCAGTGGAGCCCACAGCTAGAGCCAGTGAACAGAGCTGCTGTGTCTGCAGGCTGCTGCTTCCCTCCCACTCCATTTACAGCCCTGCTAAACAAAAAAGGGATTGGGCTTGGGACCACAAGCTGGGAGCCAGTGGAGCTCGGTCTGCCAGCACCACTGCTGTAAGTAGAGCACTGGGAGCTCCTGGGTGTCTTTTCCATTCCTTCTGTGTTTTTTCTGTAGCCCTCCTTTGTGTCATGCAGTACTTAGCCATATGTGATATGTAAGCAAGAGGTCTTTGCTTTTCCAGCTTGCTATTTTTAATAATTTTCCCTTGGCTTTCTCTCAGAAACTTTGATTTTAATTCTTACTAAATATTACCAAGTCTTTCTCGCTTGTTCAGGGGAGGAGAGGGACCTCCTGACCCGGTTCTTGCTATCAGAAGTGTTGGTGGAGAGACGTTGGGGATGAATCACTCCAGCTGTGCTGAGAGGAGTCAGGAGGGTTCCGAGCAGGAGGCAGTCCTGTGCTGGCCACTGCAGCAGCACCCTCTCTGTGGGACAAATAATTGCTCTAAAGGAGACTGGAGAGGGGAGTTTTAAGGCTCTAGTCCTTTTGGGCAGAGGCAGCAGAATTTTATTTCTTGGGTTTTCTGAACTGGTTTGGGAAAGATGAGGCACTGTTTAGAAGGGAGGAGTTGATGCTGTAATGGGCATTGATTTAGGGCTCCAGTGTTAATCCTGGTGGACTTCTGATTTGGAAAGGGGCTTCATTCCCTTTGGGACTTTAAGGAGGATCTGTTTGACACTGAGCTGATTGTAAAGTACTTTGTGGGAGCTTCGTAGATCCCTCCCATAGTGTGTCCTGTTTCTGTATGTCTTGTGTTTCTGCATTGAAAAGTGTATTTTCCGTGGGTGTTTGCCACAGGAAAAACCGATTTGCTATGAAGTTGCAGGACTCTGGATGAACACAGCAGAAACAATAGACTGGGAAGCTGTGGAGGGGTTATGTGTAATGGCCAATGTGATCGTTGGCTGAGACCTGCTTGAAAAGATTGCTCTGGCTTTGGCACCTCATCAGGTCCAGCTCGTTTACCTGCATTCGTGTGTGCCCTGCCCCCTCCTGCCTGTCCTCCCCTTCTCTGTGTCCTGGTACGTGTGAGGTGAGGCAGCACTGGTTTGGTGTTGGTAGAGGGTGAGGGTGAGTCCTGGTGCTGACAGTTTGCTGCTGTCAAATCCTGCTCCTGGCTGCACCTGTCCTGCTCCAGCCTGGATTGCAGAGCTGCCACGGTGGCACTGCAGGGCTGGGACAGAAACCTCTGTGAGTAGGACCTGCCTGAGGTCCTGCTTAAAGAAAGAGAAGTCCTGTGTGTAGCTCTGAGTCTTGCAGTTTTCCTTAAAAATCTGAGTGGTTGTTAAATGGAGGCTGTGCCTTCTCTCACCTGGGGTAACAGCACTGAGAGGGAAAGAAAGAGAGAAGCCCTGGAGGAGAATTTCCTCATTCCTCTCTCCTGTTCCACCCTGTTTGTTTTCTTAGGCAGTAGGTTACTGCAGAGCACAAAAAATCTCTGTGTGTGTGTGTCCCTTGTGACAGGTACACCCTGGGGTCTGACCCCTTCAAGTGTTCAGACGACCTGAGCCTGATGCAGCCACGGGCTGTGGCGGATCCCTCTCCAGGGCTCCATGCTCAGGAATCCACTCCAATGCCTCTCCCTCTCAAACATACGTGCAAACATACGGAGCAGGCAGCAGCCGGAGATCAAATCACCCATTCAGGCAGAAATACCTGCTGAAGGGCTGGCTTTGTACAAGGCTAAAACTATTTAAAGAATTTACAATAATAGAAACTTGTCGGGGGGCAGATTTTTTACCTTCAGGTATGGAGTCAGCCTTGTTAAAGCACCACCTTACTGTGACACAGAGCTCCACATCTGTCAGTTTGTTTCTCAGGAGCTGTGCAAACCAACCAGGGATTTACAGCTTGGAATATTGCACACACATTAACCTCTTACTGCTGCTGCCTTATATATTGTTTTTTTACCTCAAGTCTTAGGTAGAGATCTCTTAAGTTGTAAATCAGAGTCTGATTGTCCACTCGAACAATGTTTATTTTTAACTGTTTTTTTTTAACAGAAATTTATCCACTGTTTGTTACTTTCAGTGATACCAAACACAGCTGAAGTGGTTTTAGGTGAGGTTATTTCCTCTTAAGCTACTTAATACTCCATCCTTTCAGGATCTCATAAAATTGCCTTCAATGTTGGGTGACTGCAGCAAGGGATTAGATTTGGTGTTGGAGCACTGGGATAGCAGGGTGGGAAGGAGCTACCTTGGTGAGGGTGAGGATCAGGCTTGCCCTTTGTAACTGTACCAAGGCCTTCCCTGCCACAGGCAACCACTCCTGAACACCTGACCATGTTCTTTGTTCCTACAGAGTAAACATCCACTGTTTCCCCCTTTCTGCAGAAAAATTATGATTAGTGAGAAGGAAAGGAGTGAAAAAGTGGACACAGCCCAGCCATGAAGGCAGTTTTTCATCTGGTAACAAGCCAGGGCTTCTGTGGAGTGTTTTGGAACCTGCAGAGCTTGGCAGGAGTGTGAAATCCTAAAAGGAATACATAATCATTGGACAGTAGTTGCTGGTGAGGATGTTGTATTCAAAGGAAAAGCAATGGATCAGTTAACAGAGAGAAGAGGAAGGAGGCAGGGACAGTTCTAAACTCTGCTCTCTGTGACAGGGACAGGAGCCAGGGAAGGGCTGGAGCTGGGTCAGGGCAGGCTCAGGCTGCAGAGCAGGGCAAGGTTCTTCCCCCAGAGGGTGCTGGCACTGCCCAGGCTCCCCAGGGAATGGGCACGGCCCCGAGGCTGCCAGAGCTCCAGGAGCCTTTGGACAGCGCTGCCAGCGATGCCCAGGCTGGGATTGTTGGGGCTCTGGGCAGGGACAGGGGCTGGGTGATCCTGGTGGGTCTCCCCCTGCTGAGGATATTCCATGGTTCTGTGATTCCAGGAGCTTTTGGCTGCAGGAGAGGGGAAGTTCTTGTGTTACGTCTTTCCTCTCACAGCACATTTAGCTTTGATCCTGTGGGTAAAGCACTTGGGCTGTTTTTCTTCCTTCCCTGATGCAAAAGACAATTTGAAGTTTGTGTGTCTTGGCAGAGGATTCCTTTCCCAACTGTTTGTGTTTTGGGACTGCAGTTCTAGAGCCTGAATATTTCAGCTCTGGAGCAGGATAGTCTTCCAAGCTGTGCCACATGGAAATCACACTGGGCATTCTGCAAATATCCCTTGGTGAAGTTTTCCTGTGCCAGCTGAGCTACTTCTTGCATTGTTCTCTCTCCTTTTTATCTCCCCATGAACATTTTTCTGTTCTCAATATTTAAGCACAAATCAGGGACAAAGTGAGGTAAAAATATTAGCAGAAATATGGACAGGGAATTCATTCTACTTTAGCCAGTGCCATTGGATTCCATGACAAGTTACTTTCCAGGGGATTATTGTGAGGTTGTCTGATGGAATAAGAAATGGGCTACAAACTTCATCTGCACAGAGATGCAGAACATACCTGTGCTGCGGGTTCCTGGTGTCACTTTTTTGTGCTTCCCTGCATTATTTAGTTTCAGTATTTGCAGGGTATTACTTCTGTCTTTCTCTTGAATTCCTTCTCAGCAGAACTGACTTAGTTTCCTTACCTTCCCCAAATCTTTAATTTCTCTCATTGCTCACTTTAATTTAACCCCGAAGCCCTTGGATATCCCCTGTCGTGGATGCTCCACAGGGCTGCACAGGGTCACTGTCACATGCTGAGCCAGCTCCACCAGGCTGCCTTTCAGGGTTTTATTTGCTACTTCCAGTTTAGAAAGCTCTTCTAGAGTCTGATTTCCTCTCTTCAGTCTAAATGTAGCAATGCCTACCTGTTCAAACACCATGCTGTCTTTTGACTTAAAAAACTGAAAAAACACTCTTGTAAACTCTAATGATGATTTAAGTGAAAGGAAGTCTGTCTCTCATTTATTTTTAAACTTTAATTTGATCAAGTGTCCGAACTTTGCTTTTTATTTCACTTGGTTTTACTTTAGTACAGGACTGGAGTGGGAGGGTACAGAGGATTCCAGGCAGGGTCCAGCAGGACAGGTGCTGTGCTTTCAGGACTGACTGGTATTCCCAGGTTATTTTCTCTCCTGTTGCTGTTTCTACCTGAATTTTAATTTCCCACCAGCAATTGCCAGCCCAGGCAGTGCTGGGGCAGAGCACAAAAGCCATGCCTGCAGGTAACCGTGGAGGGAATTTTTATTTTATTTTTTTTAGTGTGTCCAGACATCCCTGATTTGTGGTAACCAGATTAAGCATTGGGACTGGCAACCTCTTGAGTGTTTCTCTCACTGGGGGTAATGTGATTAGAGGGGAGATGTGGCAATGTAAAGCTCATGGCAATGAAATTGGATTGCCTGTAGCTGTTGCAGACCTTTGCCTGGCAGTAGGTCTTGTACCAACTAACACAATTTCTGTGTCATGTTCCCAATAAAATGTATGACTGTCAATTAAGAAAAATCCTGTAATCTGATCCTTAAGTATAAGCAGTTTAAAGTGGTGCTTGTGATTTTTGCCTCTTGCAAGACTGCACTTTGGAAGGGGCTCTGTTTTTTTCCTCATGCAGATAAGAAATGTTCCTTTATGCTGAGCATTTGCCCCAGGTGCTATCTCAATCAAATTAGGCTGCAGAGGGACCCACCTCCTTTAAAGTGTCCTGCTGTGTGCTCTGTAGCCAGAGCCAGGACCATGAGGAAGCTCCAGGAGCTTTCCAGAGGCAGCAGTTCTCAGTGGTTTGGAGTATTTTCTTGTGCAGTAGCAGTAGAGAAACCGCATTCTGATTAGGAAGGGGCTTCATTTTTTGTTTGTTTTTCAGGGTCCCACTTTTCTATGTGCCTTTCTGAATCTCTCTGTCCTCAAGATGTCTCACCACATGAACGGCTCCATGGTGCCAACCTCGCATCCTCCTGAGCATCACCACTCCACCACAGCCTCAGGACATGGTCATGTACCTGACATGATGATGATGGTAAGTGGAGAAGTCAGAATTAACCAGAGAGTTTTTCCTTGTCTGTGGTTTAGAATAACATGTCATCTTAAAGACTGTGTTCTTGAGAAGTGGAAATGAACCTGAGCTTTGGAAGGCAGGAATCCACCCAGGTTACATCCATTGTGGGTCTTTGGAGTGAAGGAGCAGCATGAGGGGTACAGAGCAGGAAATGGATTTCAGAGCTGGCAATCCTTTGGCAAAGTTGTCTTTTCTTGTGAAAACCTTTCCAGCAGCCAGCCTGGTGTCTGCTCTGCAGCCAGCTAAGGGCAGAAATGCAAAGCAAGAGTTTTCCTGCAGGAAATGGATAGATGGAGTTCTCCAGGCTGGCAGTGAGAGCCCCAGGCAGCCCTGAGAGGATTGCCCAGCAGTGTGAGGGGCTGTGCTGAGCTCCCTCTGTGCCCTTCCCTCCTGAGTTCTCAGAGCACACTGGGTTTGGGAGCACAGCACTGCCAGGGCTTTTTGCCATGTTGGCATTAAGGCTGTATTGGTCCTGATTCTTGCTGCTCCAGTTGACTTTGATTCCAGCAGGTTCAGACTTGTGCATTTTGGCATTGCTGAGGCTTTGAGGAGATCCTGGCAGAGTTTCCATGGAGATGGCCAGAGGATCAGTGTTTGTGTGTAACCAGTTCTAAGAACTTCTTTAGCTTTTTCTCCTTTTCCTAAATACTTTTGGAGTGAGTTTCAGATTATTAAAACATGTCTGTTTATGGTTAAATTTCAAAAGGAGGTGAGAGAGGGCACATTTCCATTTCAAATGAGAGTGTTCTCAGGAGTGGATTTTGCAAACCTTCAGTTGGAGTTTGTTTACCAGCTCTGTGCTTGAGGAGAGAACCAAGAATCTCTGCTTCTATTTCTATTGCAACCAGTGTCACAGCAGGAGAGGAGAGCTCCAGAACAACCTTGGTGGGCATGGCCTATGTGGAACTCTCAGTCCAGCACTGCCACTGCTCTCCTTGTGAAGCTCTTCCCATCATCTCAGCTCAGTATTGGCATCCCTGGGCCATTACTTTCCACGTAAATGTAATTTCTTTACAAATGTCAGTTGTTCACTAGATAGTTACAGGACCCTGCCTTGCCCTGCAGCTGAAAACTGTAAGTAATTGCACAAGAATTTGAATTCATATTGCAAATAAATCTGTCAGGGAAGGCAGTACATAGGTACAGCATCTTAGATAACAGACTGAGCACATTTAGTGTGTGTTTTCTCATTCCTTACTGGCATTAAGGAACAGGCTCAGGTTCAGCTGCAGTTCTTTGATTTATGTGGGTTTTGTTTTAAACGTAAATATGTTCAATTCGTTGAAGAGATGAAAGTACTCTCTAAAAGGTGTTTTGCAGTAATTTCTGCTATGGGGAAAATGAACTGATTCTTATGGATGCTGAAATGAATCATAATTCTGAGTTTCAGCAAATGACCTTAATAAAGCAACGAGGGAAGTTCAAAGAGGAGTTCCTCCTGCTTGGTCAGGACTTCCCATGGGAAAACCCTGTGTGCAGCTGTGCCCAAGACATGCCAAGCTGTATTTACCTGCATGGGAAGTTTGTATCACCTCTAGCTGACCTGAAGATCTTTGATATCTCTCCCCTTCCCACAGCATTTATTATGCAGGCTCAGGAGCCCTTTTTTTCACCCAGAGGCAGCTGGGGACCTGCTTTACCTCCTTGTGTAGCTGTGTTTAGGCCTCGGTTTCCCACAGGATGTTGGGAATTCCAGCAGGGAGACAACACTGCTGACACTGTGCAGGAGGGGGCCAGAGGACTCACCTGTACATCCCTTACCTGTATCACAGACGAGGTTCAAGTGGGGAAGGGAAAGTGCCCTGCACCCCTCTTCCTGAGGGCATGGGGAGGCAAGGAGGAGCTCCATGGAGACATCCCCAATCCCTGCTGATGCTGAGGAGAAAAGGAGCTCTAAAAGCAAGGAGAAGGCACTTCCCTGGAGTTCTGCGAAGGACAGGGCCTCCTGCCCAGGGCTGCCTGAAGGAGCTGGGAACTGGAGCCTGGTGCATCTCATCTCTGTGTCACTCGTCTGTGTTACACCAGCTCTGCTGGAGAGTTTCTTGGTGTTTACATGGTGACCAAATAAACTCATCTGAGTTTTTGTTCCGATACAAACCCCACTAGTACACCTTGCTGTGAGCTCCTTGGATGAGCTCTTCAGGCTCATCTTGGTGTTCTTTGTGTTTTGGGCAGGCCATGACTTTCCACTTCAGCTGTGAGAATGTGCCATTGCTGTTCTCTGGACTTACAATCAATTCTCCTGGAGGTTAGTAACACTGTCTTGTGCAGTCCAAACAAGAGGTTTGCAGTTGGTGTTTCAGGATTCGTGTTTCAGGATTTACCTTGTTACTTGTGCTAAAAATCTGTGGACACGCTGTGTTGAGTCTGGTTTAAATGGCATCTGTGGGGTAAAAGAAAAAGGGAGATATTTGTAGAGTTCAAGAATTTGGTTTTATTAGCAAAAGTGATTGCTGCTTTGGCTTTATGGGTGAAATTCCAGTGAGTGTCTGTATGAAATTTCCATTTCCCACCTATCTGTGCATGCACACGGAGCCTGGCCATGGCCTGTGCAGCACAGTGAGGTTGTTCAATCACAGTGACTCTGCTGACACATTCTCTTGCCCAGAGACAATAATGTTTCCTCTCTTGTCAGAAATGGCTGGTGCTTTTGTGGCTGTCTTCTTCCTGGCCATGTTTTATGAAGGCCTTAAGATTGCCCGGGAGTGTCTGCTCCGTAAATCCCAAGTCAGCATCCGCTATAACTCCATGCCAGTGCCCGGCCCCAACGGCACCATCCTGATGGAGACACACAAAACCGTGGGGTAAGGATTGTACTTCATTCTAAAGCAAAGCTCTGCAGGTAAAACTGGCACAGAAGAAACTTTATGCAGCCAGTTGTGATCTCTGGAGAGTGTCCTGGCTCCAGACTGGGACACTGTGTGGCACTGGAGGATGGGGGACACCTGGGCGCCCTTGAGGATGGGGACAAAAGGAGGAAAGCAGCAAGGAGCCAGATGAGCTTGGGGTTTTTGTAATGAACATGTTTGGGGGAGTTCCCAGGAACAGAGTTTAAATCCAGTGACCCTGACAGAAAACACTCAGGATCCTTTTGCTGATGGGTAGTCAAGGCCTCAGTACAGAACAGGAGCCATGCAGCTTTTGAATGGGGGGGTAAAAGAAGCTTGGCAAAGTCTGTTTCTCAGCTAAAAGTTGTGTACTCCCAGCAAGCTCCGTGCTTATTTTGCTCTGTGAGCAAAGCCAGAGCTCCAGGTGCCAGCTGCTTGCAGGAGTCAGCTGGCATCACCTTCTCTGCCGTCCCATGCCCACCTTGCTGTCCTGGCAGATTTCTCTTTGGGGATGTGCATTTCCCACTGTTCCATTTGCTGACTTGTTTGGGTTTGTGTTCCCAGCCAGCAGATGCTGAGCTTGCCCCATCTGCTGCAGACTGTGCTGCACATCATCCAGGTGGTGGTCAGCTACTTCCTCATGCTGATCTTCATGACCTACAACGGGTACCTGTGCATCGCCGTGGCCGCGGGAGCGGGCACCGGATACTTCTTCTTCAGCTGGAAAAAGGCAGTGGTGGTGGATATCACAGAGCACTGCCATTAACACTGGATGTGCCCACAGGCCTCTCCGCCCCACTGCTCCCTGCAAGCGCAGCCACCTGAGAACTGGAGCATTCCTAAGCTGCCAAGAGAATCATGATAAAAAAAAAATCAACTGGAGTTCACCACAGGTTCCTGGAGGGATACAGGGATGTGAAGAGCTGGGACATGCTGCTCCCCTTGACTCTTAGAGTCCATGGCAGCCATTCTTGGCCAGGATTTGCTTTATTCTTAGATTATGCTGTGATTGAAATTAGTTGGCTGACAGAACTGTAGAAATTACTATTTTAAAAAGAAAACCATTTTATTTTTAAATTGTAAATGCTCATCAGTGAGGGTCTAATGAACAGTAGGAAAAGATCAAAGTTGCCAATAATGTGTGAATGGCTGTTTTAATTTTGATTTTTTTTTTATGTGTACATAATGCCAGGGGAGGAGATTGCCCTGGCGTTGTGGCATTTGGGGCCAATGACACCATTTGCTGTAGAACTCATCCTCTGAGAAAGATTTGGTGCTGCACATCAGACATGCTCAGGTGTGTCCTGGCAAGGGAGGACTTTTACCCAAAGGTGTGACCTGTGTGCTTCAGGGGTTGGGTGAACCTGCCCTTCAAGCCCACCAGAGGATGATGAGTGTTGTTAATCTGATGTATCCAGCAGCTTTACTCAGCCTCCAGGGAGAGCACTTGAGTTTGGCTGCTTTCCCTTCCCAATTATGGAACAGATGCAGGATAATAATTCTGTATTTACAGGGCAAAAAGATTCCAAATAAACCATTGAACCCACAGGTACTTCATGTGGAACTGCACCTGGATGGAACTAGAGCTAAGTTTTGGGTTACTAGAACTCTAAATGAGGCAAGAGCTAAATAATGATTTAATGACACTAATTAAATGGCTGGAGGGTATTCCTCAATGGAGGTGAAGGGAGGGAAAACAACCATATTCCTGCAAAGGAGAGATTTGGGGAAGAGGAGAAGAAAAATACAGGACTACAGTAGCCTTCAGTGTCTTCTCAGGTGAAATTTGGAGCAGTGTGGGCTAATCAAAAAGTATTCCTGACCCAGATGACTCCTCTTTGTCTTGATAATCACAGTGTGCCCATGCTGGAGGTGCAGGTTCTCAGTGCAGTGGTGCAGTGAAGAACTCAGTCAGTGCTGTGGGCTGTGCCCAGGCAGGACAGGCTGTGAGGGAACAGAACCACCAGGCCAGGCTTGGGGAGCAGCTCTGGTTTAGAACCTGGATGTTAAAACAATGCAGAGTGGTACAAAGCCGGAGTCTTCCTCTATCCAGCTTACCCAGTTTGTGCCTGTAACTGCTTGGAAGAAAAAACAGTGGGAATTTGAGAACAGGCACCACTTTCAGACTGGGACAGGTGTCTGGGACATGCCATGAGAACAGGGAATCCTGCTGGGATAAAGCCTGTGGGCACACGCAGGAAGGTTGGTTTTTTTCCCCTGAAGTTGCTGCTGGTGACTGCTGACAGCAGCTGTGTGAGGAAAGCTGATCTTTGGAATGAGATTTTTTTAGCCCCTGAGCCTTAGGGCGTGAGGCCATCCCTGTGTACCTGGGTGCTCCACAGTGCTGGTGCTGCTGTTCCTGCACAGAGCCCATTCTCCCACCCTCTTTAGGAAATCCAATACTGCTGCTACCAGGGCTTAAATTGCACCTCCTAAAGTCAGCCCTCCTGGGCTGATGCCAACTGTTTATTTGGACATCTTGTTTTCTTTTTTTTTTTTTTTTTTTGCACAGTGCAACTAGAGAATAAAAGGAGTTGAGTTAAAAGCAGGCTTACATTCCTAAATAGCTGCTTTCTGTAGGAAATTCACATC
>VZUA01079465.1:28112-41502 GCA_013401035.1 Horornis vulcanius | reverse complement strand
CACTGAGCTCATCAGATTACAACAGAAGAAATTAGAAAAAATGGCCTCCTCACTAAAGCCACAGAAGTACAGGAGAGCAGCACAGGCACTGCACCTGCTGACATCATGCCACAAGCAATTTGTACTGCTTACACTGGGTTTCTCTAACTAAAAATATTGAGAGATACCCTGACAGTATTACATTTTTAGGTATGATTACTGCTCTGTTCAGGGAAGGGGACAAATGCTCAAACACAGACCCCAGATCCATCTGGCCTCAGAAAAACCTGGAAGGGAGAGGAGAGGTTGAAGGTAGTAGAGAAATTTTGATACAAAAGCTTGCATACAGAGCTCACTGTGGATTAGTAAACACAGCTCTAAATAGGTTTCTGGAATATTTTTTTTTCTTTTTTTTTTTTTTTTTCTCCTTCTGGGAAGCAATAAACATTCTTATTTTTACTGAGATGAAGCTGGGGCACTAATGCCTTGAAGAACTATTGAGTCACATTATCATCAAAATGTGCCCTGACAGCACAATATGGTATTTCTGATAAGAGATTACTTTGCTGCAACTTAGCACCATCATACAGAACCTGGATACATCTGACATGGAAAAGTCAGAAATCTGCTGTCACAGATGTGTCTCAAGGCAGCTTCTTTCAGACTGCCTCTGTCCTTCCGCTTGCGTTTTCTCTTCCACAGTTGTTTTTTCAAAAGAAGTAGTTGCCAAGTAACTTAGTCTCTTCCATGGGCATTTTCAACATACCCTCCAGCAGGACACACCATCTGGAAGAACACCATGCTTTGACACGGTGCTTGTGTTTCTCAGGAACAGAGAAAGCAAGGCCATCACCACAGATCAAAAAGACAGCACCAGCACAACTTAACAGAAAACTGAATGGACCAACAACAGCCTCCCTTCAGACTAAAGTGGCTGTGGATGAGCTTAAATGTAAACAAGAACTAAACTTCAACATTCTAAATTAGTAGCACTGAAATCTTGAGCTGTTACTGAGTTGATCCAGCTCCATCTGAGGAAGTCTAGAAATGTATCATTCCTCTCATATGCCAGTTCAGAATTTCATGAGAGCTGGTTTTCTCACAGAATTTCAACCAAACTTGAATCTAAAAACAAATCTCTCCCAACCCTGACGTTTTCCTACTATTCACAATGAAGGAACAGGCTAAGAAGCAGGAATCTAAACCTAATCTCGTAAGATTTGAGACTTAAAACCCACTAAAACATGACAATTTTATAGCAGAAACAAACACATTTCAGAAGTAGTGATTTTTTGGGGGAAGAAAAACAGTAAGGGGGAGAAATACATAAATCTCTATTTTTATCAAAACAGGAATTTGAAGAAAGGAAGAAAAGAGCTTAAATTTTAATCTTTTACACCTATTTTTCTATATGTGTAGTTTTCGCAAAATCATTTGGGAAGAAAGATGCTAATGTCTGTATTAGAGAACACAGAAAAGGAATTATTCAACAACTGGAAGAGCACAGATCCTTCAAATGAAGATTTAATTCTATCTTTGGAGAGTAAGGCAGCATTAGAGGGAAGGTAATACCTAACATCCCTACACTAATCATTATGGAGAACAAGATGTAAAAATCAGATCATCTTTCCAGGAAAGAGATCCCACGGCAACAGGAAAGGCAGCCTCAATAATCTCAGAAGAGGTTTATCTAAGGAGGTAAAACAGAAGTTTTGTGAAGGGAGTTTTTAAACTGTACAACTCTCACTAGCAGTGAAATCTGAGCATCAAAAAATTATGTTTAAGGTGGAAAACATATCCACTGATTCCCAAAGCAAAAGTGAATTAAAGTAAATTACTCTTGGCAGGTTCTGAAGTAAATAAGTATACTGTAAACTATATTCTAGTGGAAAAATGAAAAAAAAAAGACAGAAAGCAAAGAAATTAAAAGCTACCACAAAATATAAATGCATTATTTTTTTAAGGCTTCTATTTCCCATGGGCTGGTATTGAATATTTAATTCAGTTAGAATTATCTGACCACGCCTCAGAACAGATATCTCCAAGTATAGGATACTTATATATCTATCATACAAAAAATCACTAGGTTTGGATGTTTTTGCAGATGTTTTCATTCACAACAATTTATAAGTAATTTCAGAAGCTGTATATTAACTGAAACCCACTTTTCCTTACTAGATCTTACTTTACATGGATTAATTTCACTCTTTTAATGGAAACAGAGAAGATAAAAAATCCATACTCATAGTTAATTCCTTTGTTGTCAGCTTTAGATTACTAGGATGTTCATTGGGTTTTAACTGAGACCAAGCACATTAGTCTCTCGTTTCCTGTGTAATTCCTGGTAACACAAGGAACCATTTGAATATGTGTGTTAACTAATCAAGAGATCTTACAGAAACACAAACACATGATATTACACCTTCACTGACCTGGAAACAATAATGGGGCACAAAAAATAAAAATATCAAAGAAGACAAAGAATGTTGTATTATCCCAACTTTTTACTAGAGACAGAAATCTTTTCCCATTGTAGAGGCACAGAACTTTTTGAAGCGTAATCAGTACAACACTAGCTATGTTTTGCTTGCTCTCCATCTAATATTGTCTTTTCTGATAATCAGGATGCCTCACTTGCATATGCTGCTTGAATTATAAAAATAGTCATTAAATTTCAATCAATTAACTTTTAATTGACGTGCTTTTGAAAAGGGTTCACAGATCTACTTTCCCTTTATTTCACTATCTTGAGAACAACCCAAAAGACAATTTTGTAGTAATCCTCTATAATGTAATGATCAATTCTGCCCTTGGCTACATTAGCAAAGAAGTTCTGTTGAGTGGAATTATTGCTTTGAGTGTGATTTGACAGGGCATAGTAGAAATGACTCATCTGAAAGTATACAAATGTTTCTTTTGTGAAATGCGATCCTGCATAAATTTTTCAAAGGTCACATAATTATAATCTTTTAGTAATTCAAGATGTGATCCTGAGAAGCACTAAGTGCACTCAGATCCCAGTGCAGTCAAAGGCCACTTGGCACAGCAGAGCTCGGAGCAGAACCAGGCCCGCAGTGCAGCAGCTCACACATCCCTGTGACTGCTGTCCCGACAGGGGACAGCCCCTTCAACACTGCCCCAGTGCCAGCTTCCAGCAGGTGCAGGCAAGAAAGAGAGAGAACTCTCTGGAGCTTTCAGCAGCACAAGAAACAGGCAAACGGGGAGAAACGGGATTTAGATCTTGCTACCTTTTCCCACAGATCTCTGCAAAACAAACTCAATTGATATAACAAACCAAACAGTAAAGCAAATCAGAATGTCTATCTTTTGTTTGCCATGGCACAAGAACTGTTGAACAGAGGAAAAAAAACAAGCTGAGTTTAGCTCTATCAGCTGTTTCCTGGGGCTCGGTCCTTCCTTCCTCCAAGGGGTGCCACTGCCTGCTTTGTTCTCTTGTCCAGCTGTTCCTCCGCTCCTTCAGCAATGGCCTTAATAGACCCTGCAGGAATGCAGGAACAGACCACAGAAATCTCTTCCCTGCACACAAGCTAACAGGCTCTAGATGTGGAGAACAACACTGATCCGCCTCTGTCACTCACTTCACCATCTTAATTCTTCTCCCAAGAGTCGCTGTGAGGAGGAACAGAGTGTAATTTAAATGAGTTACACAGGATTGCAGTTCCTCCACTGTTTCTCACCACATGTTCATATAGTAAGAACAAACCAGCTGACCCAATTAATATACAACAATTTTTTTTTTAAGAAAATAAAATTAAATCTAAACAGGGCAAAGCACACTCAGGAAAGTCACACAGAATAAACATTCTGGCATATTGTTAATGCTTAGCAGAGGAGAGGGACCTTCCAATGGGATGGCCCATCATGGACTGTTGGGCTACGGATTCAGAAGAACACAAGGAGGATTCTTCAGAATAGCGGGAGAAGATAATGAGAAAGACAATACTGGAGCTTAGGGGCTACTGAATCCTAAATGCTTATCCAAAATTCAAGACCAAACTTTTTTTTGGTTTTCACATAAGAAGATAATTTCCATAGGGAAAACTGTGTGCTTTAAAAAATGCCCACACAGGCAAAAGCACAAAAGGAACAAAACAGATTCTTGCTGTATTAAAAAGAAAAAAAGAAAATATGGCACTGGGTTCGAAGTCACTAACTGGAATAGTAAAAAAATCCAGCATTGGTTTTTAATCTTTCAAGCTTGGCGATGAGTAATCACTGAAATGAAGGAAGTTGCACAACAAAAGAGAAGGCCACTCTGTGCAGTAGGGACTGCTGCCTGTGTGCTCCTCCTTGGGAAGAGAAATAGACAGTTATGCCATGGTTCCACCTTAAATTCATGCTGTATGGAAGTCAAAGGGATAAAGGGCTTGAGAAAGGACAATCCAATAACTGGGCACCAATTTTAACTTTGGATTCTAGAGCAGCTCCCCACTTTCTTCCTGCATGTTGACACGTAAATCTTTGTCTCAGATCCCAACTGAAGAGAGAACCTGCTAACACTCCCACTTCATTGAAGTGTCACCAGAAGACATCAGAAGGCATTCACAGACAGGGAAACAACCAGACATTATAGGATGGAGCATTTACAACAAATAGAACACTTGGTAGAGGGTCCTAAGCACACAATTAGAATTCAGCAATTATAAAGGTTCTCTAGTCTTCCTGTAACATGATTTTCCCTTTAATTTCCTTTTAAATTTCTTCTGATCACTTCCCATCTATAATGTAGAAATAATAATACTTCAGAGATATTTGTGGTTTCATTATTTAATAACCACAGAATATTCCATAAACAGTATTAATAAGGGAGAAAACTCTCCATCTACTTAGCTCTGTCTGTATTTTATGAAGCTGCTCATAATGAATGCAAATATAGTCTCATGGCAGCATGCATAGACTGCTCCCTAAGAAAGACGACATCAAAGAGAAATCTGTGACATTGTGACTGAGGGGACAGGACCACAGGCTGCCCTGGGAAGGGCAGGGACACTCCAGTCTAGGTACAACCACTGTAGGTTAAGAGTCACTGCTGAACACTGAAACCCACAGGATTTCATCCACCTTATCTTTCAGGATTATGACTAACGTTGGAGGTACCATTCTTTAAAATGTAAATCCAAGGATATGGGTACTGGCTGCATCAGACCAGTGGCCCATATGGCCAGTTCACTGTCTGTGAATTACATTCAGATGAATATACAGAGAAGTCTGTAAAAGCCTGGTGTGTATGTTAACACTTCTCTACGGTTTCCTAGACTCCAATTATCTGCAGTTCTAGGGTTTCCAGAGACACAATTAGTTTCTCTCAATGAAACTTTTTTCCATCAATTGTCCACTTGCCCTGAACCTAGATAAATTTTGTAGAGTCTACAAGACCTTTTCCAAGAGTGTCATGCAGCTTAACTACACACCAGTTTAATACCTGTTTTAATAACCACCCACCTGCTACCTTTCCCTAGCAGATTTTAAACTCTAATAATGGGCGAAACCAAGCTCCCAGTTTTCACTTGCAAGTGTCTGCAATTCCAGGATTTTACGTTGTCTTCCTAAAAAAACTAATTGCATGTCTGTTAATTGAAACTACTCATGACAGCAAGTGGAATGTCACATGTGGTCCAGTAAGAACAGAAGTACTACATTCCTCACCATCTCACAGCTTACTGTTCCTGCAATACCACTTCCAGCCAAAGCTGTCAAATCAAAAGTTCAAAGAATTATAATGTGAGCCAAATGTTGCATTTCTTATCCAATGAAATGAAAACATCTTTGACTAGGATAAGTCAATGTGTGGCCCACTAGATGCTTTACCCAAGGGATCATTCCAGCATGCACACTTTTTACAGAAAATGCTACAGCATTTATTAACTGTCAGATTACGCTGAATGAGGAACAATGGTAAAAGTCATGCTGAGACCTTGTGCTACATCATAAAGGCCTCCAATGTCATTCCCTGACAGAAAAAAATGGATGGCGCACTGTGTGTAGGAAAAGTATTTCATGGGACATACTGCATTTTTTTAATTTGAGATGAATACAGTATCCTTTGCCTTATCAAAACTGCAGGAGGCAGAATGGTCCCACAAAATCATTTTTGTTCCTTCACTCTCATAATCATGGCATTCATATAATTAGTTTGGAAAAGATTCTAAGATCATTGAGCCCAACCATTAATCCAGCACTGCCAAGTCCACCACTAAATCATGTCCTTAAACCCCACATCTACATGGCCTCTAAACACCTCCAGGGATGGACTCCACCAGTTCCCTGGGTGGCCTGTTCCAGTGCTTGACAACCCTTCTGGGAAGAAACTTTCCCTAATATCCAATCTAAACATCCCCTAGCACAACTTAAGGCCATTTCCTCTTGTACTATCATTTGTTACCTAGGAGGAGAGTCCAACCCCCACTTTGCTACAACCTCCTGTTGGGGAGTTGTAGAAAATGGTGAGGTCCCCCTGAGCCTCCTTTCTTCAGTTCCCTCAGCTGCTCCTCACCAGACTTGTGATCCAGACCCCTCCCAGCTCCCCTACCCTTCTCTGGACACACTCCAGCATCTCAATGTCTTTCTGATAGTGAGAAGCCCAAAAGTGAATACAGGATTCAAGGTGCAGCCTCACCTTGAGCACAGGGGAATGGTCACTGCCCTGGTCCTGCTGGCCACAGGCCAGGATGCCATTGGCTTTCTTGCCCACCTGGGCACACACTGGCTCCTGTTCAGCCAGCTGTTGACCAACAACCCCTTTTACCACTGGGCAGCTTTCCAGCCACTCTTCCCCAAGCCTGTATTCTGCAGGGGGTGGTTGTGACCCAGGTGCAGGACCTGCTGCCTTACTGAACCTTGTAGAACTGCCCATCAATCCAGCCCGTCCAGATCCCCCTGCAGAGCCTTCCTGCCCTCCAGCAGATCCACATTCCCACCTAACTCGGTGCTGTCTGCGAACTCGCTGAGAGTGCACTTGATCCCCTTGTCCAGATCATCAGTGAAGACATCAAACAGGGCTGGCCCCAGCACGGAGCTCTGGGGAGCCCCACCAGTGACCAGGTGCCAGCTGGATGTGATTCCATCCCCAGCACTCCCTGGGCCCGGCCATCCAGCCCCTTTTTACCCAGCAAAGAGAGCCCCTGTGCAAGCCATGAGCAGCCAGGAGATGCTGTGGGAAACAGTGACACAGGCTTTACCACAGTGCACACAGACACATCCACAGCCATCTCCTCATCCACAAAGCAGGCCACCCTGTCATGGAAGGAGATGAGGCTGGTCAAGGAGCACCTGCCTTTCCTAAACCCACGCTGGCTGGTCCTGATCCTCTGGTTGTCCTGCATGTGCTGCATGACCACACTCAGAATGATCTGCTCTATGACCTCCTCTGGTACCAAGGTCAGGCTGACAGGTTGGTAGTTTCCTGGAACCTCCTTCCAGCCCTTCTTATGGATGGGCATCACATTTGCTAATGTCCAGCCAACTGGGACCTCCTTGGTTTTCCAGGACTGTTGGGAAAGTCATGATGGGAAGTGTCTCAGTGAGCACTTCTGCCTGCTCCCTCAGTACCCTTGCATGGATCCCAACTGGCCCACAGACTTTTGTGGGTAAGGCTACATTCTGCAAAGTACATTTCAGAGATTAAAAAAAATCTGAAACACCTGGCATGACGATGCACCTCATAACAACTGCAATTATCAATAATTTTAAGAACAAAGTTCTGCTAGTAAAAACATCATCAATTTTGCATGTCATACTTCAAAATGTCTAAGCAAAACAGCAGTAAGTTCCTGTAATTCTGAGCAAGTGAAGAGCTGTCACTTTTCAAAGTGCAAAGGAAGAAGAAATTTTTACAGAATCTTATCCAATAAGAATGCCATGTGATAATGAACAAAGGTCAACTGTAGAATAGCTTGCTGAGTTATTTTTTATTTCACAAGTCTAAACCCTCCTCCTGCTTTTCAGCTGCCTTGAAATTAAACTGCAAGTTTCAGGAACATCTAAATAGATTTCCTTGTGTTTTCCTAAGAAATAGAATCTTATAATAAACAAACATACAGGAGGGCAAAAGGACATTTTGACTAAGATTTTAACCAAAACATGTTTTTCCTATAAAAATATTATGATGTCCTTCAAATATATAAAACATAGCACAGGAAAACTGTGAAGAAGCCTGAAACCTCTGAAGATATGAATGCACTTTTATAAATACTACAAAAATATGTTTATGTTATTTTTCACAGTTATTATGTCAATATTTAAGCTCTCTCTGGCTCACATGCATCTGCACAAAAGTTCTTCTACACAATTTACACGCAACAGTTGCTCTTCACAAGAGCCATACCCAGTAAGGGCAGAGAATTCTTCCCTAAATAAACAGCAAATACACAGTAACTTCTGAAAAATGGAATTAACTTGGGATAGACACTCCTCATTTTTGTCATATGCAAAAACCCCCTAGAGCTAGAATCCATCTAGTGTGTACGCAGACAAAACACTCTGCCTGTGTAAAAGCCATCTTTGAAGGCTCTCAGTTTCTCTTTGTTGTCTATTTCAATTATGTAAGACAGAGAAAATAACATTTTTAAAAGCCATAATTTCAAGATACAAACTAGTTCCTGCAGAGTCTGATCAACACATCAGATCAGATGCAACAGACACATTTACAGGAAGTCATAATGACATTTAAAGTCCTGAATAGTTTTATTACCACTGGGTAAGAGTTTGTTTCTGTTTCCAGCAATGTCAGTATGAGTTCTGCCTAAGTTAATGTGCATAGACATATTTCTTGGTAGATTTCATAGGTGCACGTAGCTATTATGAGAAGATCCCATATAATCCATGTATGTTTAATGAAGGAAAACGACACTGTAAGTAGCTTTCAACTGTTTTCTACTTTAATTTTCAGACTGTTAATATTCAAACTTGTGTGTTTTAGGTTTTGGTTTTTTTTTGTGATTTCTCCATTCTAGAGCCAGCTGGCATTTCACAAAGGCAAATCAGCACACTTAGTGAAATAAAAGTTTTCTAATTTTTGTGATTATTATTGTATCAATTACTGAAAACTACAGTATAAGTTCAAAGTACATTCACACAGAAAGCTGGATGTTCCTCCTTGCTGCTTTAGCAATTGAAAAGAGATAGAGAAATCTAAGGCTGGGTATCGAACTCTTTTAAGATCTTTGTAAAGGGCACTGTTTCTGAAAGGTATTTTTATTTTTAATAGTTATGAGCAATTGGTATGGAGCACACAAGTGCTTTCAAAAGGAGTGTATGTAATGACAGTACTTAAAGGATACCAAGGCTACTTCTTCAATTACGTAAGTATTGAATCATCAGTTGCACAATGCTTTTTCTGAAGCATAAACACACTTTATTTTTTATTAAGACCGTGTTAAAATCATCCATCTAAAATTCAAAAAACCTTTCTACCCACAAAGAACATTTCTTTGGCTGATGAATAAGTACATCAACATTATAATTTTGTAGAAACTCTCAATGAAAACTTGGAAAATGTCTAAAACAGGAACTCATTAACAAGCTTATTACTTGTGCCATGTGATAACCTAATCACCTAATAAGATTTACAAAAGGGATTAATGGATCCTCCAGCTGACGTATGGGTGATGTGCATTTATTCATACATGAGAGGACAGGAATTCTTTTCTGCTTTGAAAACAGACAAATTTAATCTTTAATGGCTTGTACAGCTATGAGAGGGCACAAAACTTTCAGAATTCATCAAAATAGTGTATTTTTTGCAATCTTTAATGAAATTAATACACAGATAAATCCATATATCGTATACTATAGATCAGTGGCAATATTCCTTAAATAGTGACTGAAAATTGTAAGCCTTAAATTGCCAGTTCAAACCATCATCCAAAATTTAGAAACAGCTTTATGATATTAGGCATTTAGATATCAATAGAGAGATTGTATTGTATCAATTTAGATACAATACAAATTTGGCCTGGAAGGAATATATATTCTGCTTTAGCTTGTAAAAATGCCCTTATAAAACTGTGTCTGCAAAATGGTGCAATTGATTACATTTCATTTGATAAACCTGTCTTGGAGCCATACATTCCTTTGGGTGAAAAAAGTGATATGTATAGTTTTGGTTGAGTGATAACAATTTGGCAGTCATACTCAAAAAGCATGTTATGATGTACATTTTCAGATAATTATAAGTCAGAATGTAACTATGATTAGTAGACAAAAATTAATTTAATAGCACCATCTTCCTTTGTATCAGAAGTACCAGGTGAAGCTTAATGTAAGTTTTGTAAATGTGTTTTTTGGTCTTCTTGTGTATGACATGAGTATAAATAATAATAATAACAACAATTTTTAGAAGCTTTCAAATATGACTATTTTACAGAAATGCAAAACAATTATGGGAATTAATAATTTAGCTCATTTATAGCTATGATACACAAAAATGAAAAAAAAACTTTTTCTTCCATCTCCTATTTCAATGTAATGTATGAATAAAACTGCCTTTAACTGAAATTCCTTACAACACAAAACAGTCTTGTAGTATAGCAATCACTGCAGTTTTTGCTCTAATAAAAGCACCCATATAATATGAATAGAGCTTCCAAAAAAAAAAAAACCAAAAGAAAAGGCACTAACAATTTGATGGCTGTCATAGAAGGTGAGGAGGAACAACCACCCTGTCCAATATTGCTTTGAGATTCTACCCTAATACCAACAGAAATGGTATTTACGTATTGCTAAATACACTCTTTGATTTTGAGGTTTCTTTCCTTCTGCCAAACCCCACATATTTACAAGTAAGAAAAACTGCCCTTTGACAAAACTATTTGTTCTGATCATAGTAATTGCATGCCTCTCTAACTTGCAAAGCACAGTAAGGTTTATAACTTTGGATTCACTGATGAAAATCCCATCTTTAGAAACAAAACAACATTCTAATTTCACATAAGCTCTACTGAAAAGTCTGCCTGAGCTTCCAGAGAAGCTGTATTTTTGTATCCAAAACACCATGTGGTTTAATTGTAAAATTATTTACTATCTATACATACAGCAATTTCCACATTTTCTTTCAGCAAGAACTAAAACTACTCATAGTACAAACTTCTTCAATTGCCAGGAAAAGATCCTTCAAAATTACTGAATTTAACAGCATCAAAAGGTGTGCACTCAAGCATGATGTAGAAGACCATTAGCAGGTCCTCTCTTCTACTGAATTTCTAATGTGAACTTGGGGAGTTTAACATAAACCAATTTGTATTGTTGCTTCCATTTCTTCATATTTTTAGTGTATTTCAGACACATTCTCTCATTATACACATCTGTACGCTCCATATACCTTGAGAGAAGTATGTCTTTTCCACAATTCAGTTACCTGAATACGAATATCTTGTGTAAATCTCCTGACATTATTAAAATCCAGGTTAGTTTGAGATGACCACAGGCACAGCTGAAATGCTGCACAATTTAATTCACACAAAATCCAGTTGGTCATCCATCTTTTTCTTCCTACACATGTGGGCAGGCAGGGACATTTACAAACTGTCAAGTCTGCTAATTTTTTCAGGAATTAATTGTGAGGGGAAGGAAGGTAGGAAATCATTTATTATGCAGTACCATGCACACCTGCAATACAATCAGTAGCATCACTTAAGAGTAAAGGGTAAGAAATTGTATTCTCCTAGGAGCAAATGTAGAATACAGAGGAGTCATATCTTTGACTGCTGCTCATTAAACAATTGGCTAAATCCCTAACTATGCAGTATTCCATAAGGCACAAAGCATCTGCCTCTCTAAAGTTATTGGTTCAAGAGCTTATCTGAAGAGAAGGTCAAGTAGATTCTACTGTTTCTGTGCAAAAGAAGTTATTTTACCACGTGCAGCAGCTAAAGAGTTAATAAACCAAATCTTCTTATGACCTGTCTCCCAGAATGAAATAACTACATTAGGTCTTTAGCAAAGAATCAATTCCGGGGAATTAAGTCTTGGACTCACAAGGCATTAGAAATGGAATGGCTTCACTTCCCACTGCCCACATTCAAAGAATTTGTACTTACCCTCTGGGTGATGCTTTTTCCCTCTTTGACTTGCACTGCCAATCCAAGATCAGACAGTCTGCAATTCCCATTATCATCCAGGAGGACATTCTCTGGTTTCATATCCCGGTACAAAATTTTGATGGAATGGAGATGCAGAATCCCACAGGTGATCTGAGCTGAATAATAGATGATCCTTTTCATTTCCAAGCCCCTTTCTCCCACATTGTAGATATGATACTTCAGATCCCCTCCATTCATGAGGCTCATAACAAGACACAGATGGGTTTTGGTCTCATAGGCGTAAGCTAGCGTGACTATGAAAGGGCTGTTGACCTTCTCCAGGATCTCTTTCTCCAGCAGTGCCATCTTCTCTCCACTTTTCTTTTTCAACCTTTTCTTATCCAGTTTCTTGCAGGCATACATCTTGCCAGTATTTTTGACCTGGATGGCACAAACCTAGAGGAGATGCACATGGAAAGGTAATGAAAGAATTTAACACAGAGACTGGAATATCAAGGGTAGTAACAGGCAGGAAGTGGGGAATCACTGATGCCTGTTAGTAGCTGCTGATGCTAACTTCTATGAAGAGTATATTAGCACAGAAAACAAGGAAAAAACAAGTGCACAATCTGTTCTGTTCTGGACCAGTAGTATCTGTTGGCCCTGATGCAAGTTCTTGAGGATGCCACTAGTAGACATGTATATGGCAAATAAAATGAACAAGAACAAAAATCTGTGATCATGCGAATAAGCGGCATATACAGATTGCATCTGTACAGTTAAACTCTCTTGACTCTCAAAAAGCCTCCATACTGTAGTTTGGGAACAGATCCTGATGTGTGCTTTCCCCTCAACTGCAGCTAGGAATTAGCTGGGAGTCTGTGAGATAGCACAGGCTAAGATGATGTCAAGGAGCAAACTAATAGTTAACTACATGAACATTCATGCAACTTTTTGTAAAGAAGCTTGCTTTTTTACAGGCATAGATACAGAATATAAAAACATTAAAGTAGCTTTTTACTCACAAGAGCCTCTGTCACAGTATAAATAAATCCCACCCTGATTTCTGGAAAATGGGCAATCTGAAGGGGCACATTTTACACATCTTCATAAAATGCTTAATCCACTGCTCTTTGCAAACCCACCTGCTCGTCTTGAAAGGGGAGAGATGACTCACATCCTTAAAAGTACAAGCTCTTACCTCTCCAAAGCCACCTTTGCCCAGCACTCGGAACTCAGAGAAGTATTTATCGGTTACTGGTTGCTTCTCAAACACTTTCCATTGGATGAATTTGTCATAGAAGGGGCTGTTCTGGAAGTCCTGGAAGGGCTTGTCTTTAAAGAAGACTTTGGTTTCCTCCTTGGCCAGCTGC
>VZUA01079465.1:4222-19047 GCA_013401035.1 Horornis vulcanius | reverse complement strand
CGGCAGCGCCACCCTCCGGCGGCGGCAGCGCGGCCCCGCCCGCGGCGCGCGGAGCGGGACGGGCCCGGCGGGTGAGGGCCCTGCCCGCGACACCGAGTGCATTTACAGGGCCTTAAAGCACCTTTCATGTTTCAGCAGGACACATGGCAGGTGCCGAGTTGGCTTTGCTCATGGAGGCTGTTCTCATAAAGCACAGTGCAAGTGAATCAATCACAACGTCACCAATGGTCTGGGCTGCCTCGAGTACGGGGAGACAAACCAATCTTGCAACTCGCAACACATTTCCTAAATCGGCTAACAGAATAAGTGAAACACTTCAGCAGTGGCGTGCACCTTAGCCACCCTGGTAATAAAGTAAAAAATAAAAATGATACTAAAAATTTTGTGTTTGTACGGTCCTAAACTATCAATTGAGAAGCACCTTGAACACTATTAATGTGAATAAAGTGTTTTAGCTTGGCTGATTCAGACTTTTCTCAATCCACACTGTTCAACTCCCTTTGCCAGCTCCACTGTTTTAACACATCATTCTTTTCTGTCCATTTTTAAAACCATCATGGCACTTCTGAATTTGAATTACTGGGAGTAGATGTAATTCATAAAGTTTTAAATGAAAAATTGGTTCTTGTAAAAGCTCAAAAAGAAATGCATACATACTTTTCCTTTGATAATATATTGCATTTCTATGGCCTATTGAATGCATTTTAAAATTTTGAAAGTATCTGTTCCTAAAATTAAAAACATCTGAGATTTAAGTACATTTAATTTCTGCTCTGTAAAATGTCAACAACCTCTAAATAGAGATTAAAAAAAACCCCAACAAATACTGTTGGAGTTTTGAGTTATTAAAAATTTATACAATTTGCCTTGTATCCCTAACTGATGCAATTCTTCTTCAGTTCAAAGAGCAAAGTATGACAGAGATTATAATTGTGTTTGAGTGCTATCAAACCATCACACATGTGCTGTACATGATGCAAAGCCAAATATAAACCCCACTTTGATGAGCAGTGAAAGCAGAGCAAATATGACACAGAATTGAGCAAATTGACTCTGTCCATACTGCCTTAGAGAAATAAAGTGATAACTTCCCGCCTTAAAATTATTTTCTTGCTCTTTTATCATCTAAAGAGCTGTGTAAGAAAAATTTCAAGCCATTTTTGAGAAGCAGTTCTGGCAGTCTGTAATTCATCTGTCCCCTGCAGTCACACATGACACATGGGAGAGTGGCACAAACCAGGACAGCTCTTTCAGAGGGTTTTCCCTATGTACATTGTTGCTGGTTTTAACTGTAAATAAAAATCACATTATTTCAGACTGGACATTTGCTCATCTCATTCACTGAAAACATTCCAAATTGAATATCTAAAAATGAGAACTTAAACCATGTTCCTTTCAGCCCATGAAGTGATTGTTCAGCTAGATTTAAAACCAATTGTTTGCTACAGAATGGGAAAAGAACTTGTCAGCTGAGAATGCAGTATTTGTAATATTAAGTATCTAAATTTGAAATATTGTTTTATATTACACAATCTACAATCATTCTGTCATAATTTCAAAGTAATTATGCAGCATAATTCATCAATTCTGATCATCTCCAGTAAAAAATACTCAAAGCTCCCAGTGTTTGACACCCAACTTACGTAACTGCCCTAAGCGCTCTGCTCATATTCTTACTCCCATTTCAAATGAATATACAGATGCATCTTTGCATTTTCATTTTCTATACACCTTACTAAATTCTGAATACTGCATAGACAGTGGTTTAAAAGGATATACAATGCCTTGCATAAATTTTCACAAATCCTTTGAGAATGGAGATGTCTGGAAATAGTCTGATTTTGTTCCCTTTTTTTTCCCCCCTTTCCTCTTCCCTCTTACAACTTAATGACATTTTTGTAGTTTTCTATTTCCATTTTGCTTACTCTAAAACAGAATTGAAAATATTTTTATTGATGATATGGAGGAGGGTATTGAGTTTTTCATTAGCAAATTAGCAAAGGGAGGAGGGCTCTGCAGAGATACTTGGAACGGTTGGATGGATGAGCAGAGTCCAATAGGATGAAGTTTAATAAATCCAAGTCCCAAGTCCTGCACAATAACCCCCTGCAGCACTATAGGCTGGGGATGGTGTGGCTGGACAGTGCCCAGGCAGAAAGGGACCTGGGAGCACTGGTGACAGCAGCTGGACAGGAGCCAGCAGTGTGGCCTGGTGGCCAAGGCCAATGGCATCCTGGCCTGGACCAGGAGCAGTGTGGCCAGCAGGAGCAGGGAGGTCATGCTTCCCTGTACCTGGCACTGGTGAGGCCACACCTGGAGTGCTGTGTCCAGCTCTGGGCCCTCAGTTTAGGAAGGATATTGAGGCGCTAGAGCACATCCAGAGGAGGCAACGAGGCTGGTGAGGGGCTGGGAACACAAACCCTGTGTAGGAATGGCTGAGGGAGCTGGGGATGTTTAGGCTGGAGAAAATGAGACTCAGAGGTGACCTTATCACTTCCCTACAACCTCCTAAAAGGTGGTGGCAGCCAGGTGGGGGTTGGTCTCTTTCGGCAACTGACAAAAGGAGAGGACACAGTCTCAAGCTGCACCAAGGGAAATAGAGGTTGGATATTAGGAAAAAGTTTTTTTACTGTAAGACTGATAAAGTACTGGAATGGTCTGCCCAGGGAGGTGCTGGAGCCACCATCCCTGGATGTGTTGAAAGACTGGATGTGGTGCTCAGTGCCATGGTCTAGTTGAGGTGTTAGGGCTGGGTTGGACTCGATGCTCTTGAAGGTCTCATCCAACCTAGTGATTCCATGATTCTGTGAAAATTATTTTTATTAAAAACAAAGCTTTTACCAAAATGTCAGTTTTATGATAATGCAAAGAACAGTTATGTAAGTATATGTTTATCTTGGCCAACTGATGCATGTGCTGGACTGTATTATCCCCCTTACTGTTTGTTCTGTCAATAGATTAACATATATCAAAACACTTGAGGACTGTGCCAATTTATCTGCCAAAGAAAATAATTTAAGCATACTTCTCTGCCAAAACTATTTCTTAAACTCTGGTTATCTGTGTCTCTCTGTGCCCCTTTCCCAATAGGAATAGGCTGCATCTATCTATTAATGGCCAACAGGTCTGAGACTTGGCGACAGTGGGGCTGCAAGAGAGAAAAGACAGCACAGGGAACAGCAATGTATGAGCACACCACCTGTGACAAACCCACCTGTAGCAGCTCCTAAGGATTTACTGAAGCTGCCAGATGCAATTGCCAAAATGGAAACCAGACTCCAATGCTGATAAGTACAGTTTCTGTGAAACAGAAGCATGTAGCAGACATGCAGAAATATAAAGGAAATCACAACAGGAATAGGGGAAAAAATGTACTTGTGGAACAAACTGCATGCTTTTGCACTCGGAGGATCTTGCTGGATGGGAAGAATCACAAATATATTGCTGCACAGCATAGCAAAGAGATCTGGATATTCCTATAAATGCATGTGATTGGGCATGAACTTCATCTAAGCCCAGGAATGAGCTCAGACAGAGAAGCAGCTGTAATTCCAATTCTTAAATGCATTGTGCTTTACTCTTCAAGTAAAATAAATGAACTTTAATGACATGTAATACACAGAAGGGAAATCCTTACAGAAGTTATGAAAAAAAACCCTTAATGACTTTTGCACAGGAAGCTCTACTTTAATGGAAAACCCTGTGTCACAAGAGACTAAAGAGATCCCGACTTTGCAGAGCTGCTTTAATCAAGTCTAAACCCTTGGAACTCCTCCATTCTTCACACAACACCCTGGCTCATGCATCTCGCCTTCTGCAGCAGAGATTAAAAGCCAAAGACACAACCTGAATCCTGAAAGAACCTTTATGAAATTCTGTGCTGTGTTTTTGTTTGCTAATTGTTTTACTCTGGAGTAAAACTCAGCTATTACTGTTACCTCTGAACAGTGCTGATTTTCAGGTTAGATGTCGATCTCATATTCAATCTTTAATTTAGAAAACCTGTGAAGATAAAATTTTGCCTATTTTAACTGTAGTTAGCTGAGAATGGAAAACCAGAAACCAAATTATGTTGCTCTGTTGTTGTGTGGGGGCACAGGCCCCACCTATTTTGAAATATGGACACTTCCTGTAAATTTGTGAGGTAGCACAGTCTGTATTCTTATTTTTAACATTTCTCTGATATTTGGATCCTGCCTAGTATCAGGATATAGACCCCAAAAGCCACTCTTAGCAAATCCAGCCCTCCAATCCACACCAGACCTCCCCTCCTCAAAAAAATCCCCAAAACCCCAAACAAAAAATAAAAACACTAGGAAGAGAAGCCACATAACTTGCCTATAGGAACTCCCTATACTCACATATTTAAATTACTGGAAGGTGTTGCACAGGCAGATTTGATCTTCTCATTACTCACGCTTGCAGATGTTTTATATCCTGTGCACCATGTCACAACACCTTTTTTTTACCTTGACCTACTTTTCTATTTTTAGATTTTGGCCAAGGTAGTGCCAAAAATATGCATTTAAAATTCAAGTATATATAAAAATAATAACGAAATAACAAACCCATGTAAATATCACACCATGATGGAATGGAAGAACTCAACTGGAATATAAATTAAACTGCTCAGGAGGAAGCTAGATTAATTATTTTGGTTTGGACAGAAATCATTGTTTTGTGTTTCAAAAAGTTATATATCTTTCCTCGTGGACTTTTCAAATTTGCATTGCTATACAAAGCATAGTGCCTTACGTTACCCAGTACGGCAAGAAGAGACTGAACTGTGGATACTTTCCCTTCTTTCATGAAGTACTTTAACGGTCTGTGGATGAAAGATGCAGATAATTTTCAGGTCTGAGCATTACTGCAGATCACTTGATTCTTAAAGGGGAGTTTCCTTCTCACTAATTTTGTCTCTGCTTTTCCCAGGCCTGTTTCTGTACCCTGCAGCAGCAGCGTCCCAGCGAGCAGAAGGCGAGGGCTGGGCTGAAGCCCGGGAGCTGCAGCTGAGCTCTCGGGGAGCTGCTGGAGTGACCCTCTGGGGCACTGCCCGTGGCTGCTCAGAGGGAAGTGCTGCTGGAAGGGCTGCCTGCCCTCAGAGCCTTCTGCTGTTCACAGTTCACACATCAGCCTCTCTCCCTGCTGCTGGACACACTGGAGTTTGCCACCATAAAGCATGGGATATCTTCGATCTTTTGAGAAATCAGAGGGACCAGGTAAGAGATTTTTACCTGTAAGTCTTGAATTCAAGTCACACAATAGGTTTACTTTGGCTGTTCTATGGTTCTCTCAGCTTTTTCTCCCTGTATATGAGGAATGACCAAAAATAAAAGATGAAAGTGGGGAACATAATCACAACCCCTTAAAGCAAACTAAATAGTTTGGCTCCATAAAGTTTCTAAAATCAGTATAATGATTTATATCCTCTTTTTGGTGAAATTGTTAACTAGACTTCATAGAACTGCCATGGCATTTGCAATAGTAATTATGCTAAAATAATGATGGACTCAAACACTTAAAAAATCTTGATCATACAAGATTTTCTATGAAAAATTGTATTAAACAAGATGGATGGATTTTGTTATTTCCCATAAACATTTAGTAACATAAATATTTTAAAAGCATTTCAGCAAGGTCATATATTTGCTTTTATTTAAAAACCCAATTTACCCAAAATATTCTTCTCAAGAATACCTAATTAAAATTCTTAATTTCTGTACCTAATTAAATGCTTATAAAACACAGGCCTTTCATGAACACTGTAGCCACTAGATCTTTTAAAATCTTATTTTGATTGTAAAGCAACCAATTATCAACGTTTTTGTCCCTGATTTAGGTACACAAAGTGCATTTTTAAGTAATTTAGCTGAATTAAAAGCTATATTCCTAATTCTTACAGTTCTACTCTTTAACTCTGAAATTAAGGTTTTTTTTAAACATTGTTTGTTATGATGAATCCCAGGAATACAAAAAGTATTTCACCAGCAGTCCCATCACAGCTGGACACAGAAACACTGATATAGTCTCCTTACTGCAATTAAAGAATTTCTGGTTTATTTAATGTGCATAAATCACATAAACCTTAGTTAAATATGCTTCTGTAAGTATTAGTAAGAACTTCAAGTAAATTGCATCTGTTTGGCCATGAATCAGGTTTCTCTATACCCAAGTCCTGTATGTAACCCCCATTCATTCAGGTAAACGTTAACATTTTAAACAGCCAGGCCTCACAGTAAACACACAGCTTATCTCAGCTTTGTTGTCATTTATTCTGAGTTATTCTCAAGCAATGTTACAAAACATTTTAATGTCTTGATAAGAAAATAAAATTTAAATAAAAATACATTCAACAATACATCATCATCATCATAACATTAAAACTTTTACAATCCTAACAGAACTAATTACTGAATAACATCACTTTTCTAGACTAATCAAAATGAAGGCAACTTTTATTATTAATCATCCTACTTGTACCTAATTAAATTCTAGAACATCTACTGCGCTTTAAAACATTATAAAATGAGAAATCAAATCTTAATGGTCACAAATATTCAATGGCCTTCTGGGTTTTTTTCTCAATATTCCAGTACCAAAGCAAAACAAAACAAAAGTGCATATTATAAAAACCCAACACTGCTACTACTCATTTTTTTCATAAATTTGACTTTAAAAACAACAGAAAATGGCTCCAAGGAAGAGGGTTTGCCACAGGGTTAATTCATATATAACAAAACCTAATCCTGACACTCAACCACATTGAACTTTGTTTAATGGCAGCTTTTGATTAATGGCAATTAAAATCTTTACCTTTACCTTGGCAAAACACGTTTATTGGCATTGCTGTATTCTCCCCCAGTTTTAACTGTTGACAAATAAAAGTCCTGTTGAGCACATCAAATGTGTAAAAAAGGAAAAGGCAAAACCAGCTGAGGTGATTAAATGATTGTGATGTTGCAGATCCTAGTACTGAATCCCAGATATTCTAAAATATCTTGGTATTAAACTAAAGTCATTTTAACAAGTTACATTCATTCCAGAGAAATTTCAATCCTGTCTTGCCACCTTGCTTCCATTATAGAAAACCTTCTTACAACAGTATAATAAATGTGTGGTAATTTCAACATCTTACTTTTCAAGCATTGTGGATTTCTATTCTAAGTTACATTCCTAATTAATTTGGCCAAATTGTGATTGGAAAAATAAAACAAAACAAAACCAAACCAAAACTAAAGAAACACCCAGCAAACAACAAAAGACCCCACAGAAAATGCTTTAAAAATAAAAGTACCACATACAACTTTTATTAAAAATAGTATTTCAACAAGTACCATTGTATTTAATACTGATGAAGCAAAGTTGCCACAGTAATACCTTTGCTTCTTCCTGGTTATATACATATACTTTTTCTCAGCAGAAAACTAACTTCTCAGACAAAGTGAGCAAAAATTAATCTTACTGAAGTCAGGAATGCCAGTTTAAATTTGTGTTAAGTGGCAAATACGAATCCATGTAACTAAAGATACAAAAATATTCACTGAAGCATTGCTTAAAGACAAAACAATGTTGATCATTCAACTGATCATAACAAGCAGATACTACAAAGTATCTAAAAATAATCTGGGATAGTCCAGATATCTAAAGTGCTTTGAGTGATTATAATAGAGATTATTTATTAGACTTGTAGTCAAAAGTTGAGCTGGACGTAGTTATTACTTTTTATAAAAACAAGAAATTAAATCATACATGGGATGATGTTAATTGATCAGTACTTAACCACAGTCTGTTCACACTTGAATTTTTCTATCTGTAGGCAAACCTACTTAACAAGAATGTTACTACCCTGCATTGCTTTTTGGATTAAGAAAAAATATGTACCTTAAAAAATGCTAAAGAAAATAGATAGTGGTCTAATGTCACTCCATATATTATTCACTCCAAATGTAAACAAGAGGTACAAGGTAAATTCCCTGATTTCTTCTTTAGTACTTAATAACACAACTAACACTGGTATCTGCTGTCCAGATTATTTGCAGCATACTGCATGGTTCTATAGAACTTCAACTGCAGATAAATCAAGTCTGACAACACCTAATACAAGGAAAAAACAAGTCAAATGTATCGAGTGTGAAGCTTCAGATCTTTTCCACATCGTAAGATCTTGGGATTTCTATTTCAAGATCTGTATCAGCAGGGCAGGCACTCATGGTAAACTCATGCAAGTTTGCAGTGTTTGTACTGAGATGTAATCCAACCAACAAATGCAGTGTGGATTTTCTTCCATGAAAGAGCTTATTTGTTTAGAAAGTTCTTTCCAATAAGACAACAATGGCAAAACAACATTTAGATTTATTCACATCTGTTACTTCAAGAACCTGGAACTTCAGGTTCTTCAGCAAAATGAGAATAAACCTTAAAGACCAGATTTCCAAGAAGGTATTTTTCTATTAAATATTAAATAGATTGTCAACACAACTAGCATTTATGTTCATTCTTAAATACTTTGCAAAAATGCATATAATGGATTAAAAAAAAGAACAAACAAAAAACCGAAACACTCCAGAACAATTCCAGTTTCTGTTTTCATCCAAGTGGGCCAGTTTGTTTTGGTTAGGAAACTTTTCCAACAATTGGATTTTCTCTGCAAAAAACCAAAATATTGTATGTAAATACTTTTAAGATTAACATTTCCTTTCTAGTTCTCATCATGCAATTTTAATTTATGAAGCAAAAAAACCCATTTCTACCACTAACTGTGAAATATACTGATTTGCAAAAACCTCATTTACTTTCACATGGAACTTCTAAATCACAGTCAATTTCTCTGAACAACTTGAGTCAAACACTAACCTAGGCAAACCAAATCAGGGTTTGAGCTTCTCTTTTTTTTTCCCCTGGTGAATCAATCCTTATTGATGCAAAGAAGAAATCTAAAAACTTGCTAGTGGTGTTCCAGAGGCATTAGCCAGGACTGAAAAGAATTAAAGAATGTGCTCCAAAGAATAGTTTTTTTACCTTCACAAGAAATAGTATTTATCATCAGGTATAGCAAGTGAAATACAAACAATAAATATAGTACCTGAAAGATATGTTTCTGCAGTAAAATTCTGACAGTTTCATATAACTTGATACTTCAGATACTTAATCAAAATTTTGGAAAAAAAAAATAGAAGGCAGACATACTGTTATGGATAAATTTTGTGTGCACTTCAAATGCTAAGTTGCAAGGGAACAAAAGAGTCACATACAGGAATCTCAACAGGAACAGATCAATCCACACCAGAAGAACTTGGATCTTCAACAACTGGTAAAAAGCTGCACTACTACAAATGATGGACCTTATTCTCTCCATGTCTGTGTTGTCTAACTCTACCCTCATTATCTCTACCCCTCTCTAGTCTGGCCTCATCCCATGATTTATTTTTTTCAAAATACACATTTATCAATGTCAAAGTTACCTAAGATACTTACTCACTGCCATATTTGGCACTGGATGATCTCTTCTTCTGGTATTTTTCATGTGATTCACTCAACTTTTCTAGTATATCTATTATCTGCTGAAGTGTATGAAAAGTGGCTACAGAATCTTCAATGGTGAAGTTAGAATAATCATCTGGTTCTTTCTGAGGACCTTGATACACTGCTATACTTCCACAAGCCTCTACAAAAACAACCACAACCATCCCATTTAGAATTTCAACAACTGAAAAACAAATCTAACTCCCATGCAAATGGTAACTCCAAAACTCTGAAATGTAAAGTTACTCTGGCTTATACATAAAATGGATTAAGATAAAAGCAGCAGGCAGTAACAACAAAATGTATTTACAATTTTATAGCTTTTTCTCTGCCAGCTGTGTTCAGCATCTCAAACATCCAGCTCTCTTTTCACATTAAGAGAAGTTCAGTTCTTTCTTGCAGCAAACCCATGTCTAATAGAATTCATCACATGGTCAGGAAAGGGACAGCAAAGGCAGAAAAGCAATCACCTACAAGTTGCAGTCTCTGTTTAAAGTATTAAATGTATTATATATAGAAATTCAATTAGAACAATGCCTGATATTTATTGTAAAGAAATGTCTGAAGAACATCAGACATCAGGGAACTGAGAAGATAAAAATTCAAACTCTTTCTCTGCTTTCTATTATTTTCAGGTGAATCGTTAAATTCAGTTAATTGTTCAAAATTATGTTCTTGGTCTAGAGAATTAGAACTGAATATCAGTGTAATTCTTCTTAATTATCATTTCAGTACCTTCCAACTTTTGTAGTTTAGACCTGTTGATAGTGAAAAGTGAGTAAATTCTTTCTGTCTCTCTGTCTCCGTCAATCTCAATTTGAGTATCAGCAGGAACATCTCTAAAAGGTGAACAAAGAGACAGGCAATCAGTAATTCTTGAAAGCAAGTTAAAACTGATTGTTTTTCAATATACATAGCCTTTTAATATGCTTATCACTCATAGGCAGCTTCACAAAACTTCATACATAGTTTATATAACCTACCCAGTAAAGGATAAATTTCTTTTAAAAAGAAATCACAGTATTTGTTTTCAGAAATCAGCAGCTTCTAAAAGGCATTACAGCATTTTAAAATGTTATTAATTTTTCTGACATACCTACAAAACCCACATGATTTGTCAGAATCTACATCCAAGATTATTTAGCTGACTTTTTTAGGGCACTCCTTTAAAATATGCAAAGTTCAAATAAAAAAGTGGTTGCATAAGACAAGATGTTAAGTCATTACGGAGAGAAGACTTCCAAGAAGACCTGAAGTTTCTGCAGCAGGTTATTTTATTTATTTCATACAGATGATCTAGGCGTGTCATATTTCTGCACTCAACCTGGCATGTGAATTAAATCTATTATTCTGCATGAAAAGATCTCAGCCACTGGATATTTGTGATTTCCATGCTGAGCCGGTTACCTCCACAGGGTGGCACACAAAGTAATAGAGAAATCCAGTGCATGGTGCCTTGTCACTGGCACGTTTTTGTGGCATCACTTGCTGAATTAGATAGGGGAAGCCTTGCTTCCCTGTTCCCAAGCTGCAGAGTGACTCCCACATCCCCTGGAGCCCTGCCCGCTCCCAGCTGCGCAGGGACTCACGCGGTGCAGCGCGCGCAGCCCTCGGTGCTCTCTGCCGTGGCCTTGCAGCACAGCCAGTTCCCGTTCAGGAAAGCAGAGGGGTGGTAAAAGCTCAGCCTCTTCTGGTTGCACCTCGTTACCCGGCAGAGAGCTTCTATCCACTCACTGGCTTCTACACAGTTATTTGCTTGGATGTAGAGAGGCTTTTCTCCATGGAGTACTTGAAACATCTGTAGAAGAAACACATCATTCTGCTGAGTGAAAAAATCCAGTTACTGAGCAACTTCAAATATGTTGAAATAGATTTCAGTGCTCAGGAAATTCCACAAACTCAAATTAAGACAGAAAGTGAGACAAGGGGGAACAGCAGGCTTTTCACCTCTTTCAACTATATAGAGAAAAGCACCAGGAGAACAGCTCCCTGTGTTCTGTCTACAGCAGGTCCTCATCTAAGAAAGAACCCTTATAAATTAGAACAGGATGCATCTTCTGTACTCTTCATTCACATATCTGTAAGTGTGACCCTGGATTTCATGAAGCATGACCTTCATGCTTCATATCCTGACAGCAACAGAAGATTCCCAGAAGTCTCTCCTTTAGCCATCACTGGCCTTAGTGACAACTGTTCTTTTATCATTGCCTCAGATGTTTGGATTGACGTAAGAACAGAAATAACCAATGTGTCCCAGGGCCAGAATGAGGCCATGAGCACAGACAACTGTGTCAGCAGTTGAAGGGGTTGTAGGAAGCTCTCACCAGAAGGAATTACAAGTTTAGTAATATCACATTTCTAGTAGTACTAAGTAGTATAGTATAGCAGTATAATTAGTATATAATAATATTGTAGTATAGTATAGTAGTGTAATTTCAAGTTCTTTGTAATAAGGTCGTGTAGTTTTAACCTTCATTCAGAAATCTGGCAAGGTGGGCAAAATCAAGATCAGTCAGAATACTTGGTGCAGATAGCCAAATTTCCAGGTTAATTTCCAGGTTCAGAATACTTGGAGACACTACATACAGCTTGTTATTCCTGAGCCATAAAAGACTTTTTGCTAAAGTGTTTAGTAATGTGGTTTCATTAACTCTATACACTAATTACAATCTTTTATTTAAAGAACATATCAAGAATTACATATAAACTATCTTTTGACCCACATTTTTCTTGTTGAAGGAGCTCTCATCAAGTTTCTCCACTGCAAGGATGTTTTTGATTGGAATAGTGAAAATTGGTTCTTTATCTGTAAAAAATTGTAAACAAAGGAGTGAAGCAATCTTTACAAACTGTTTTATAATCTCAGGGCACTGACATTGCAGTTCATGCTCTAAAAATATGCATTTTTATTATTGAAAAAATAAGCATGAATCAGAAGCCTCTATTAATCAAGGCAAAAGTAACTAAAATACATCATAGGTATTTTAGGAAAAGAAAAAAATTACACATTTTAAAAGCACAAAAAAACTACAAACACTTAGACAATATTGAAAAATAAAAATAATTGTTAAAAAAACATTATTTACCTTGCTGTTTGTGGTATGTGAATTCTCTACTTGTTAGACAGAACCATCGCTTCTTGAAATTCTTTTTACCAATCCGAGTCCTTCCCTGAGCTCTTTTGTACATTTCTCTGTAAAGATAAAATCAAATGAAATGCAACCAGTACTCTTCAAAACCATTTATTGAGATAAGAAATTATTGTTCATCATGCAGCCATGTAAAAATTTATTTCATTGTACATTAAAAAGAACCTACTACTTGTTCACAACAGATCCTCAAGATTACCTCCCAATATGGAGATTGTGCACAGGTTTCCAGAAACAGGAAAGGAGCTTGAAAAACACACAGTCCAGACCAGTGCTTGTAACAGTAAATTTGGAGGGGGTATGTAACTTATTCAGATCAAGAATTCCAAATTTTCACAAAAGGGAATAAGGTGTATCTAACTACATGATTCTGTCTTTCCTGCCACTTTCTCCCTGTGATTGTACTTGGCCGTATCTGGATAAGAAACTGAATGTCAATGAAATGACACTGGACATGGCTCAATAGCAAGGGCAGACAAAGTACATTTAGTACACTTTAAGTGTACTCACAGCTAACTGTTTTGTTTTGAACAACAGCCATCAGTTTATTACTATAAGCAAATGTTGATCCACTACAACTTCTCCTTCATTTCTATTCAGTATCTTAGTAAGAGACATGTTTCTTCCTTGTTTGGAATTTGGATGCCTGTTTCACAGAAAAATATCTTATAAACCTGCTTCTCAAATAAATTGAAATATATTTTCCCCATGAATGTTGTTCAAATCATCACCTATTCTTGATCAACATCAAGCAAAAGATGTGAAGAAGGTGACTTTCACCTCAATCTATATAACAGCATTCTATCACTAGATGTTAAATATTTCAATTACAGGGTAGTTTTCTATCTAACTTGAAAGGCAGAACATTTAGCTGGCCAGGCTTATACAGGAGCTAGAATAATTCTAAGTTAATAATGTTCTTTAAAAATACATTTTCACAATCCTCAAAAACCGTAACAGAGCACACACTGCACTGTGACAGTAATGCAGTCTTCAGCAGATTTTCAGCTGCTTTTAATTATTTTTCAAAGTATTTAAACGATGAATTATGACAGTTTGCAGCTGTTCTACACACTAAGAATTGTCCTAATTAAAGATATAGTAATTTCTACAGTGTATCAGACATTTTAATGAGCATTAATCTGAATATGTCATTAAAAAAAGACTGAAGTCAATCCTGTTACAGACAATATAAATTTAAGATGCATTCACCCTTCTTTTAGATGTACTGGCTCGCTCACACCACTGGGCTCTTTACTCTCAGTAGAAGAAACATCATCCAGGAACTTAAGGGAAAAAAACCAAAGGGAATATAAATATACAATATTCAGAAACACAAAACCCCCAAAAGCTATTCTAAAAATATAAATGTACAGTTTCTCCTTGACTAGAGGAGTTATTTTATGCAACAGATGAAAACACATGGCCGAGTCTTGTGACAAGGTATGCCCAAAAGTCCCACAAGCTTCCTTTAATTTAGAGTTCCTAAACAGCAGAGCCAATAAAAAACTCTTTCAAAAATGTACACTTTACTTTTTAAACTAAATTAGCTTAGTTCACTATGTGTTATGCTTGTGTATTTGACTGTATTGGTTTTGCTTTGTTGTTTTTTGGTTTGGGCTTTCTCATATGTCTGAAATGGACCACAACTTTTGTTTTTCTCTCTAGTAGAAAACTGAACACTAACACAACCTTTTAGTAATGAAGATTGATCAGATACATCAAAAATTAAAAAAATATAAATGAAAGGTACCTTTTTAACAGATTCAGTAAATTTTTCTTCTTGAAATGTTTTGAAAAACTCACACATAAATGTCTCCTTGAAACTTGACTGAAAGGAAAAGTATATTGACATAAATAACCTTTTATATTAACTTCTAATAAACAGAATGTTTGATATGAGAAAGAATTTTAATAGCCTTACAAGTTTGCTTTTGGTCAAACTTCCCCAGCTCCCCAAAGTCTGGATGGCTTTTGATATAAGAGTTAATGTTCTAGAAGTCTGTGCATCCTAAAACAATGAAACAAAATTCAGAAGTCACATTTTTTTCACAGTTCCAGGTAAAACTGATTAAAAATTCAAAATGTCAAAGAATGTATTATATTACACAATGTAGTAAATCTGGTACATCTTCATTCCTTTTCTTTCACTTA
>VZUA01079462.1:0-15730 GCA_013401035.1 Horornis vulcanius | reverse complement strand
CAATTGGTCATCCCAGAGGGACATCAAAAGAAGGTCCCTCCTATAAGAAAGAATGTAAACATTCTTATATTTACAAAACACTGTTCTTCTGTTTACCAGAAGAAAGCCTGGGAAAGAACCCTTTTTAATATCAACACAACCAGGCTTGAAACTCAGGACTACACCTTTCCCCATGAAGCCCTCTCAGATGTTCACCTTTCTCAGGCTTTTCCAGAAGGTTGTGAAGTTCCAGCAAGAGTAAGAGCAGTCTCCAATTCCTGGTGTTCATTCTGTGGGCACAGATATCAAAATAAAGCCTAAAAATCCCACAATGATAATTTGGTTTCTTGTACACTTGCTCTCCAGAATGTGATATATGAACATTTCCTCCTCAGTCCTTTCATTATCAAGAATAGTTAAAGTATCATCTGAGATGACTGATGTTAAGAGTGAAAAAATAAACTGGATTTGAATTTTGATGGATTGGATTTTTCAAAGGTACTTAAAATTTCTTCAGCTGAAGGCAAAAAGAATTTGTCCAGCTGTAGTCAAAGCTAAGTTGTGAAAGCAGATCTGGCTGCAAGAGGGAAAGGTCTGTGCAATTCACATGTAATTAATAAATAACCCACTCCTTATACTCCCACCTGCATTTCATGGCTATGTAAACTTGTCAAACAAATGATGAATAATTCAAAAGACCTTCTCCTCCCTCCCTTCTCCTCTAGATTTATTAACCCATTTTCAAAGTATAATTTGATCAAGCTAATAGCCACAGACTTCCTAAGCTGACTCTCTCTGCATTAATTCTCTCTGCATGGCCATAGTCCTACTCTCACAGTACCATTTAATAAAAATCAATTACAAGACAACAAAAGGCACCTGAAAGCCAAATGAGAGCTCAGCAACATTCTTTGATGCTTGAAATCTGTTCTTCTCTGCAAGCAAGAAATTTATCTTATTTAAGCTGGGCTGTTATCCTAAAGCCAGTTCCTCTTCAAGTCCTCAAACACTGGCACCACAGTTGCTACTGGATGAAGTTTATTTTCGTAGTTTAATGAAGAAATAAAATTAAAAATAATAATTAAAAAAAAAGAAAAACAAACCAAAACCACATCTCTACCAACGATGCTGAAGGATCAAGTAGGACCTGTCTGGGATATTTCTGTGTCCCACATGTGTGAGCAAACAGCAGGCAGAGAAGCTTTTCCTTACAATGCTCAGGAGATTCAGAAGCAAAGTGGCCCTGGGCTACCCTTTGAACTGTGTGGGCAAGCAAGGGCTGCACTGGGGAACTCTACAGGACCACACAGAGCCAGGAGCTGCATTTGAGTGTAAACACAGAGCCAGGAGCTGCATTTGAGTGTAAACACAGAGCCAGGAGCTGCATTTGAGTGTAAACAGAGCCAGGAGCTGCATTTGAGTGTAAACACTGAGCCAGGAACTGCATTTGAGTGTAAACAGAGCCAGGAGCTGCATTTGAGTGTAAACACAGAGCCAGGAGCTGCATTTGAGTGTACCATAGGCTCTGGATCCTCCAGCTTCCCATCCTTCTTCCCATATCAGAATTCTGCCTTTGGTCCAGAACTCACAAGTGGGTGTTTCCAGTTTACTTCTTATGCCTTAGCAATCCTAATTCAAACTAATTCCTGCTCACAGCAGTTAACATGCAGCATGTTTTGTAATGTTACTGCATAATCTTGAGGTGATAAGGACCTGTCCAAGTTGCTGTGGCATGACCAGCACATAATGCCCCAGGAAGCTCAGATCTGGGTGAGGTTGCTGCAGTAGACTCAGTGGCAAATCTTACAGCTTGTCACTGCAGAATCAAACTGACGTGGGTTTGCTGTTGTTCACAAATTTTTCATGCTTTCACACCTTGGGAAAGCTCCAAGCAGCCCTTTCAGCACTGACTCTGTCAGGATGGGAACACCACACCAGTTTGCACTTCATGTTGGCAGCTAGAGGGGAAGAAATGTGACTTCTTCTTCTTGTTTGTGTCCAACAAAGCAGAGGAAAGCAGGAAGCATCCTGAATGCACCTGGTATGGGCTAATGCTGAGTTTCCAAGCTGTTTATTGTTTCAGAGCATGACCAACACTGAAGGGATGGGTAACAGATAACCACAGCACAGCAATATTCTCCATATGCACTTCTGCAAGCTTCTCAGGAAGAAAGAAACCCCTGGGATCAGAGTGCTGAGGCTGCTTTTCCTTTGTTTGACTTTTGCTGGTAACTATCCATCAATTTACTGTAGATACATCATTGTTCTGCTGACCTGCTTCCCTCCACTCACACTGCTCAGATGAATAATAATTTGCTGCAAAGCAATTTGGAAAATAAATGCCAACAGACTGAGTGTATACTTAGCCTAGGTGAGACTTTGTTCTATTTCTACTTTTTCAATGAATTTTGCTGGCTTAGAATTCTTAAAACATCCCCAAGAGGAAACTCCTTTTGTGGAAATTCAGTGCCTTCAAGGCCCGTGCTGGACAACAGCAATTACAAAGAGATTAGGAAAATTTTATCACACTTTGAGGTAGTGGGATGTCTTAAGGCCTTTCTCTAGAAAGCTGCTTTCCATATCCATGAGCAAATCACAGTTCAGACATAAAGCTTGTAGACAACACCTTTATATTTGTGTCACTTCTGCCACTTAAAAGCTCAGATAAACCTTTCCATCTTATGAATACTGATTAGTTCAGCATTGTTGCCTCTGTGGTTGTTTTTTTTTTTATTATCCTCCTGAGGAAACTTGAGAACACAAGAATTGTTCACCCCTCAAGAGCAGAGGACAGAGCAAGACACCTATGATGAAAACTTTAGGTCAGAGTGCCCAGTTTTTGCAGGCACACAGGTACCCATGACACAGGGAATATTAACCCATATAAGATGTGTGCAAGGCCAAGGAAGGTCTGTTGTGGATGGATGTGTGACTGTAGCTCTCTCCTGCTGTTTTGCTCATGATCCAGCTGAATCCAAACACACCAGCCACACAGAAAACCACAGGAATGAATCACAGCAGAGTGCCAGTGATGTTCATAGAAAGTAAAAATGCAAGTAAGGATACATCAGACAAAAAACCAATAATTTCTCACTTGAGAGCAATGTGACCTCCATCCCAGCAGGCAGCAGAGGCTGAGAAACCAGAACCAGCCAAAGCCAATGCAGGAGTCCAAGCTGCTCTGCCAGCCTAGAGCTTGGGAATGCAGACAGACCATGAGTCTGCTTTTCCTAGGCATGACCTGCTCTGGAAATCTCTTTGGCCAAGCAGCCCCTTCCACTGAGGTCAGGCACAGCAAACAGAGCTTGGCTGTGCCCAGCTGACCCCTGTGCACATTCCACGTGCTGCTCCCCCCATTTACCTTGGCTCATCACTGTGGCAACCACTCACAGAAGAACACAGGAAAATGATAGCCAGGAATGATCTAAAATCTTTGAATGTCATTTAAAGGTGAAATAAGGAGAAAAGGAGCAGCTCTCCCTGGACTGCTACTACATGGTTTGAGTTCAGTGTTACTGAAGCAGGAAGGTCTGAGAGTTGCAAGGTTTTGTCTAACAGAGATTTTGTCTTTCCTGTTGTATAAATTCTCCCAATGGTTTCCTTGAAGTAAAGGCAAACATGACAAACAAACCTCTACAGCCAGGAAGATGAGAGCTATTGTCACTCCCTCACGTGATTAGATCCAGCTGTACCAGGTTTTCATTTCCCAAGGTATCAACTTTCAGCAGTAATCATCATTTGCTTTGGGTTTTTTTAGCAGACCAATCTGTAAATAAATGCAGTCTTGCTCTGGGGAAGGCTGTTTATTCTTTCTTGTAAGCGAGTCTGAAAGATCTTTCATTCAGCATTATGAAGTATGAACATATATTGCATTCTATTGAAGGAAAAGAAGAGTTTGGATTCAATTTCACCAGGCAGCTGGGGAAGGCAATTTCAATATTAAACACTGCCTCTTTATTTAATATTGCTGGTTTTAAACTCATAAGAGAACATCAGGCAAAATAAAATACATGTGTGTGGAGTTTTCACCCCCGAGTGACCATAGCCTAATCTTTGTCATTCTCATCCCCCTTTGTGCCAAAGAAGCCTTGCAGCTCTTCTCTCTGCTGACTGTTTTGTCACTCAGCAGTCTTTTGAACAACCCCTAGCAGAGCTTTGCAGCTTAGTGAACCATCTCAGATGTGCAGAAACTCAGCCAAATCAATGCTGGAACTTGGGCTGAAGAACAGGGCTGCGAGTGAGGAAATCAGAGGTTTTTTTCCCTTCTTGACCACAGGCAAACCATTCTGGGATGTAACACACCTGGTGGCAGAGCTACTGGCCTCATTGTCTCAGAATATCTTAGTGGTGTAGAACATGTTTTCAGTCATTTTCTTCCCAAGGTTCTCTAATCCAACAATATTCCTTGATTGTATGCCAATAAACCCATCAGCAATCAATTGACAGTAACATTTCATAGTCATTTTATTTAGTACAAGCCTAGATAAAGGATGAGAGGAGTTTATACAAATTACACATTCCTTCTTTGTCTCCCAGCCTAGTCCTTCACGTTTTTCAGGGTTTTTTTGTTTTGTTTCTTTTCTTTTTTTTTTTTTTTCCCTGTGGCTGACACAGGCTCCCTTTATCTATTGCAAAATTCATTATAATTGGAGTTAAGATTTTTAGCATTTCTAGGGGGAATTAGTTTCTTTACAGAAGGGCTTCTCCACTGTGGGATTCATACCATAATTAGACAAAATGATGGGCTAAGTCCCAGTGGAAAAAATGCACTGTAATTGGTGTTCATTTTTGTTACATAAACCCATGGAGATCATGCTGGTTCCTCCTATTGCAGCCACTTCTGAAGCACAGAGCTCAAACTGATGTCTCATTATTATCTAGAACCCACAAATATCTTCAAGGCTTCCATCTGAGCCTGACATGAACCTTCTTCCTCTGAGCAACATAAAACTGAAGATCAGTTTAAGGCATCTGCATCACTTAATCTCAGAAGCCACAGACTTCACCCAGCCATGCTTGGCCTTGTGTTTGCTCAGGCATCCTTGGAGCCAGAGCAGAAACACCTGCCATGGCACAAATGATATTTGTATGCCAGAGAAAGGCACACAGAAGAATTTCTTCCAGCCTGCACACTTCTGGGATGAGAAAATAGCTGATGACAACCACAGAACAAAGGTAGCAACCCCCAAAAACAGATCTTATTGAGTGCAAACAAGATGTGGCCAGATTTTATGGCAGACAAACAAAAATACTTAAATGTGTTTATTGCATCTAACACACCTTTAATGAGGTTGTTATTAAGAATTAACCAAGTATTTGTAGTTGATTTTTAAGTGAAAAATACCAGTCTCACAAATTTTTGCTATTACCTTGCTGATTTCAGAAAACACAGGATGTTCACAATTAAGCCAAGTCACATCAACCCCAAATGTATTTTTACAGGGAAACAAACCAGTGCTCTGTGTACATGCAGCTCCTCCAGATAATTAGCACCTTGGGGTAGGTTGTTCATAAACAGAAAACAGTAAGGGACCACTATATCCCAGCAGTACCTTGTGTAGTACCAATCTCAGAATCAATGATTTTACCTGAATCCTCACCGAGTCACTGCATCACAAAATAAAAAATAAAATTCCAGGTTCAGAGAAACCAAAGGGAATGATTTTCCCTCTGATGACAGAAATCTAAGGCCCTGGAGGGATATGGGACACTCCTTCAGAAGAATTTGCTTTTGATCTTAGGCACGAATCATTTCTTTAATATCAAGCTCATTACCTTTGGAAAAATTAATTTATTTTACTAGCTATGCCAGAAGTGTCAACATGTAAGTGTGGGTGCTGTCAGGCAATTCCACCCCTTTGATAAGGGACAGAAAAGGAACATCCTTTGCTTCATGGCAAAGGCAGTGGGTCAAGTTCAGCACTGTCTGACAGCAACCTGATGCTGTTCTACACAAGGGTGGCCCAGCAGCCTGGGAGGCTCCTCAGCCCAGTTTCTGATGGCCAGCTGCCCACACCCACCCTGAAACCTCAGAGCCGTTACCAAAGGATTAAACAAGGACCATGCTGTGCAGTGTGAAGAATTTTTCAGCTTTAATAGTTCCACCTCCCAAGCAAGGCACATAAGCTGAGCTGTCTGTACATCTGCCATGCTTCACNGGAAAATAAGGAATGTTCCCTGAGTGGAAAACAAGGAATGTTCCTTTGTATGGAAAACAAGGAATGTTCCCTGTATGGAAAATAATTCCCTGTATGGAAAATAAGGAATGTTCTCTGTAGGGAAAATAAGGAATGTTCCCCTGTAGGGAAAATAAGGAATGTTTCCCTGTATAGAAAATAAGGAATGTTTCCCTGTAGGGAAAATAAGGAATGTTTCCCTGTATGGAAAATAAGGAATGTTTCCTGAGTGGAAAATAAGGAATTTGATCCAAAAGAAATAAAGGGGAAGGGAAAGGGAAAGGGAAAGGGAAAAGGGGAAGGGAAAAGGGGAAGGGAAAAGAGGAAGGGAAAAGGGAAAGGGAAAAGGGAAGGGGAAAGGGGAAAGGGAGAGGGAAAGGCAGGATTACTGTGGATGGAAGTACATGTGGCCATGCATAAGTGTGCTAAAGGGTGAAGCAAACAGGACTAATCTGAGTTCAGAAGCTTTCTCCAGAGACAAGATGATGAAAAATATTCTTGTTTTGACATTAGTGCATGCAGTAATAATGGCTCTCCCACATGTAACAGCGAGTTCTGATTTAGATCTAAGCCAGTTCAGTCATACCTGGGATGAATCTGGTCCAGTATTTCCCAACAAGTTGTAGAATGATGATTTATTTTAAACAGCTTAATGTTATCCTGGAATTATGACAGAAGAAATCCTGAAAGAAGATTCACCAGTATATGTTGATACCTAAATAAGAGGATTTATTTGTAAAGTACACATGCACACACACTCAAAACAGCTTTCCAGGTGTAAATATGACTTTAGATCTCTCTTACATGTCTCTCTGCATATATCCTTAGAACATTAAAAAATAAAAGCCACAATTTTTCATCTTTCTGAAATTCACTGCATAACATTAACCTCCTGGTTTGCCTCTGCATAAAACATTTCTAGCATTTCTGGTGATAACAAGAAGGCCATAAACAGGAAAAGCATGCAAAGATGTTTCTGGTATTGATTCTTCTCAGTATACAGTGTATATCATGCACACAAAAAAAAAAACAACCTGGTGGCCAGAGCTGTTAGAGGATCTCCAAATTGAACTCAGTGGTTTTGCTGAGTATCTTGTGGCTGCTGTGATCCCTAATGCCTAAATGGAAACTAGACTGCTTGTAAATAATAAGCTATCATCTTGTTAGCACAAACAAACAGCAGAGAGATGAATCATGACTGTCACTGCTTTTAGAACCCCTGCTGCAGTTGCAAAGCAGCAGGGGATGATGCAGAGGGCACAGCTCCCCTGAATAAGGCTGGCTGCAAACAGGCAGGTCCAGTCCATGGAACAACACTGGATTTTCAGAGCTGGAGCAGATCTGTGTTGTGGGAAGCAAACCTCAAATGCTTTCACTGTTTTGCTTTGGCTCTGAGGGGCAGCTTAGCAATTAAAAGCAGGCATTGCAAATGGGAAGATGCTAATGCTGTGCAGAAAAGATGGAGCAAAACGGAGCCTGCAGGCTGGGTGCCCTCACTGCAGCGAAGGCAGGCAGCCCTCTCCTGGCATAAACACCACTGCTCACGTCTGCCCTTTGCTCTTCTGGCAGAATTAGAGCTGCTTTTCTTTAATTGTAGAGCATATTCAGCAAGTCTACATATTTCCAAAATCCATTTACTTCATCAGTGCACTGGCTTAGATGTTCCTGAATACTTCTGGAGAGCAACTCAACCTGTCTACATAAACCGCTGCTGTCTTGAGCCAGCTTCTTGGAGAGCAGCAGGCAAATGGACAGAAGTGAAATTTAGTCTGAGTTCACACTGGGGTCACCTCCTTTCCTATTTTTATGCTGCATGGCAAACAGAGATATTCATATGTAGTTGCATAATTGAGACTGTCTGGGAAAAGGAATTTGGCTCACTTGGAGTTCCTTGCTAAAGATCTAAAACTGTTGGTTTACTTGAGCATAATATTCTAATTTCCTTCAAAAATGCACATCAAAAAGAATAATTGAAACATGAATTCCATCTCAGTGCTTGTAAAAATGCATGCAAGGCACCTCAGGATTTGATTATATTTGCACCAGCACAAGCTGCCCTCAGAGAACAAAGCTCAATTGATTTCAGGGAGTCTGATTTGCCTGGATGAAAATGAATTTTTAATAGATTTGGTTGTCAGAGGGATTATGCAGGAACATGGAGCTCAGGGTGCTCACACATGGGCTGCTGTGGAGGTGTTTGCTGCTGGCCAGCAGGCAGGAACGGCGGTGAGCATTTTCCACAGACAGCAAGGAGCTGTCACGGGTGGAGGATCCCGGGGGAGCTGAGGGCATGAGTTGCCAGGAGACATCACAACATTGAGTCCTCCTTGCAAGAGAGCTCAGACTCCCTCCTACCTCTGCACGCTGGCCTGGTTGGCCACCACTCCTCAAATTATTTATTTTAATCTCCCAATAACCCAAACACTACTGAAAATTGCCAGCTTTGAGAAATTTTATTTGATATGAAGCCCATTTTCTGGTTCTTTAAGGCAAGCATTTCACTTATGACAGAAAACTAGCAGAGGCCTTGAGCATCAGCAAGGATCCAGCTCCAGGGCTGGTACAGTCCCTGTAACAAGGATTGAAACACAAGGATTGTGCTGTGCCCCAGTGGAGAGGTGCCCTCCTGTTTCAAGTGAGAGCAAAGGCCAGCAGCACTTTACTTTCATTAATGAATAAACACAGCTTCCTGGAGCCCAGGGCCGAATGAATCATTACATTGTTTAAATACAATGCAAAACAGGAGTAACAAACAGATACATAGTTACAGATCTCTAACAAATACTGTTTGTGTCTTCAGAGCCTTAAGAGTCGCTGGGTGGTTTTCCATCTCCTCTTCAGAAAGTTAAGGCCTTAAAAACTATGATTCCATAATTCCAGAACCAGGGGCTTCAAGGCACACCCTCAAATGTGGCAAAAATTCAGGAAAATCCATGGGAGTTGTCAGGTGGTGGACGCTCATTCTGGCTAAGCCACAGCCTCCTCTTCCACTCCTCATGTGAGATATTTAGTCAGAAGAGTTCCTCTGTGTGTTTTGGTGTCTGTCTTCTGCCAGTCAGCCCCGAGGAGGAGGTGACCCAACATCTCCCTGTCTCCAGTCAGCCTGAGCCTTTGTGTCAATCCAGCTGCTAAATAACAAGCCCACAAAGACACAAAGGATGTGGAAATGTGATTAAATACTTCAAATTGACACTTGCCTGACAAATCCTACTCCATTATTTTCCCATGCCAAGCATCTCTGAATCACAGTAATATGAAGGAATTATTCCCCAAAAGATCCTCCATCTGATTTTCAAAGCTCCTTACAGTAACAAAAATATCAACCCAGCAGGTTGCACTACATCTCAATGAGGTCCAGCACTACATCTCAATGAGAGAGGAAAAGGAAGCAAACATTTTTCAGTTCAAATTTATATAAAGCAAATTGGAAAGAAAAGCAGGACTATCTTGACTCTTTTTGCACATTTATAAACATAGAAAAAGTACTGAAATATAACATAAATTTAGTGTGGAGAAGTCTAATTGCTCTCCTGTGCCTCATGTCATCTGCTGCAGCGTTCTATCACAAGCCATATGGAGAATCAATCTGTGCACAAAATACAAGGGAAGGAAAGTCAATAACTAGCCACTGGCTAGTAACTAGTCAATAACAGTCACTGGCTTTTTTTTCCTTCAAAGAAAATCAAAGTTTGTAGACTCATACAGGTTTCCTGCCTTCCTGTTGGTGTATATTTTTTAATGATTCATTATTTGATACATATTGTGGCCCCATGCATTTCAGGGGTCATCAGGGTTTTATCTCACAGTTGTAGTTCAGCCTTTAGACTTCAAGAGCAAACTAAAGGCAGGATGGAGTTTTCAGAATCAAAGATGTAAGCTGACTAGTTTATTTTTTATGCACTTTCTTACCCCTGAATAATATAATTATAGAGCTTTCTGGGCAAATTGTGGCAAGCTGAACAGAATACAAAGCGACAGTGCTCAAAACTGAGCTATCCAGAAGCATTTCAAATACCAGCTAAGGAGAAGAGGGGAGGGGTATGTCATTCCTCCCTCAACTAAAAACAGCTTGCACTCATGACATCTTCACTTTCTTGCCCAGATGTTGTCACAGGAAGAAAATATCAGAATATAAATTATGGCCTATGAAGCACAGATGGGAGCAAGCTCTCACAAGAACCTATCTTCCATTTCAGCCCTGTCCTCTGCACTCCCTGGGGTCCTGGACCACAATATGTCAGACTGAGCCCCTCTATCTGGACTGTCCCTGATAATACCACACACATACAGATTGGAGAGAGACAATTGGCACTGCAAAGAGAGACTGCCCAGCCCAAGCAGGGCTAGCTTCAAACCAAGTTTGCCCCAAAAGCTACAGCTGCCTGAGCCACAAGGCTCAGAGAAGGTGCCTGCAGTTTATGACAATGAAAAGGTGCAACCTCCCAATGTTTAAGGCAGACTAAAGCCAAGGTACCAGAGATCTGCCACCTCCCTTGTGCCTGTAGTGCTGCTTGTGCTGCTGACTGAGCTGCTCTAACTGCAAACAAGTCACTGTCAGGTCACTTCTGGGAACAGCATCACTGTGTGGTTTATCTGTAAGAACACAGGGCAGAGGCAGCAATGGAACAAGGCACAGCATCAAGCCTGGATTTCATGACCTCTACCTGCCTTAAAACTGCAGGTAGAGCTCCAAAAGGATCAGCTCCAAGTACCTCATTTTGAGAGTGATCTGTAGTTCTCACAGACCACAGCATAAGCACTCATGGGAAAAATTCTACTTATGCCCTACACAACTTCTAATTAAAACAGCAGGTACAAATTAGCATGAAATTGAGTCCCGTAATGGGTGATTTTCCCTTTTCTCTTCTGTTTAAAATCACCCTAACAAGCCTGATTCAATGTGCAAGTGGAATGTACCCTCCAGTGAAAACTCCAATACAAATTTAAGTCACTGCTATTTTACATGTGAATATTTTTTCTTCCAGCCCCTATACAGCATGAAGCTGGAAGTGCAAGCTGCAGAGGACACTGACTTTCAGTGACACATGAAAAAAAACCAACCAAAACCCCTAACATTTAATTATCCCGTCCTTCCTCAGGCGCTGAACCTCACCTCCAACACCTGAAAAATATAGCATTTTCCTTCCATCTCAAGTCTACCTTCTTGTCTAACAGCTGTCAGGGCCCTGACTGTACTAATAGGTCCTAATTGCCCAAAGCAACCTCAGCTGGGGCTTCCACTCATGCTCTTGGACAGGAATTTTATTTAACCTTGGGGTTTAAATAGAACCATAGAATGGTTTGGATAGATAGGACCTTTAAGTTCATCTGGTTTTAGCTCTCTGCCTTGGGGAGGGACACCTTCCACTATTCCAGGTTGCTCCAAATCCCACCCAACCTGGCCTTGGACACTTTCAGGGGTAAGGCAGCCAGAGCTTCTCTGGGCACCCTGTGCCAGGGCCTCACCTCCCTCACAGGGAAGAATTCCTTCTCAATATCCAGTCTAAACCTGCCCTTTTTCAGTTTAAAGCACCCCCTTTGTCCTGTCACTCCAGGCCCTTGTCCAAAGTCCCTCTCCAGGTCTCTTGGGGCCCCTTTAAGCACTGGAAGGGATTCTAAGGTCTCCCTGGAACCGCCTCCAGGCTGAGCACCCTGAGCTCTCCCAGCCTGTCTTCCCAGGAGAGGTGTTCCAGCCCCTGATCCTCTTTGTGGCCCTCCTCTGGACCTACCTAACCATGTCCTTCTCATGCTGGGATGGCAGAGGTGACTTGTGGGTGTCTTTGCTGGTAATTCTATTCCTGAAGTGCTGTTTGGGTTTCCTGGGCTGACACTGTGTCAATGCTTTGCTGGATGGTCACTGGACCTGTTACTGCCAGACCATGCCCTGTTGGTGAGGTCTTTACCTGCCTCGTGTTGTGGCCACCTTCAGCTTGCAGATTCCTCCTGGGGGACAACAGCGAGAGCTGGATGAGGCTGGGCAGAGCCACTAAGTCCCTGTGCATTCAGGACACCAATATTGTTTTGTTCTACTGCACTTTTTTCCCCCCAGACAGTGTCTGCTGTCAACACTACTTGCTTTAATCAAAAAATAAAATACATTTCAGCTCATTATGCTAAATGAAAACAACAGGGGGCTAATGAGCATTGTGAACAAGGCATTAACCTGGAAATCAGAGGTATCCTCAAGACAGCTGCATCTTTCTTCAAACACTGTATATACAACTGTGTATACAGTTGTGACCTCATCTGTTGAATTTAATTCAGGGAATAAATAGATTTAGATGTCTAACTTCGGTTTATCTTTGTGGCATTGTGCATTGTGTTACACTTACTATTAAGAAACAAAACTGCCAACTCGGTTTGTGCATCTGTTCCGGTCGTTCTCTCTTCAGTGAACAATACTGTGTTAATACATGTAATATTCATAATTTTGGGGTAGAAGTTGAAGTGTTACTCCCCAAGTAAGTGTTGTGGGAGGCTTGTGCTAATGCCAGTCTGTAAAGGGAAGGCAGCTGTGGCCCTGCCCTGGCAATGGCAGCTCTGAACACATCCAGACAGGCTGTCCTCGAGTTATGTGGGTGCCCAATGCTGAAATAACGCGAGGAGGCCAAAACTTTCCGAATCCCTTTTCCAAGTTTATTTCTTTTTTTACCTCTCCTCCTTGAAAGTCTAAAAACCTGAAACAACCTTGAAACAGCCCCTCTAAACGCTGCCGGACAGTGGGCTCGTTAGAGCAGCCACCACCCCTGCTTGTGTGGCACCGTGGAGAAAAAACCCACCGCGCCGTGGCACCTGCCCCGCCTGGGCGGAGGCAGCGGGACGAAACGGGCGGGGAACCACCGGGAAAAGAAGAGACCGTAGGAGATAGGGACAGATAGGAGGGACAAGGAGGGACAGGGAGGGCTGGCCCGTGAGGGTAGGGGGCGTTCCCGCCCGCCCCGTCCCTCCCCTCAGCCCGGCCGCCATTTCGGGAGCGCTGTGCGGGCGCGCGGCGCCCCCTGGCGGCCCCGCGGCCAGCCCGCCCCGTCCCTTCCCGGCGGCCATGAAGTCCGCGTTCGTCACCGTGGGCACCACCAGCTTCGACGAGCTGATCGCCACCGCCCGCTCCCCGCCCGCGCTGCAGGTCAGCCGGCCGAGACACCAGCACCGGTTGCGGCCCGGGCCTGCCCTCCCGGGGCTGGCGCCTGCGCGCCACGGGCTGCCCCGCCCTCGCTGCCGCTGAGGGGGCCCGNGTGCCCGCGGGGAGAAGCGCGAAGTGCTGCCGGAGGGAGGGGAGGGGAGGGTCGGTCTGTGGCGCGGGGTGGCGGTACCCGGGCCGCTGTAGCCGTGGGCCAGGCGCCGCGTAGCCGAGCTGGGCACACCCCTCACACACCCTCTCTACCCCCGCCTCATCCCCTTCATTCCACCCCTGTCATCCCTCTTATCATCCCCCTCTTCTCCACCCCTCTCTTCATACCCCCCACCCGGCATCTCCCCATCTTCCCCACCGCCGTTATCCCCTCGACTCATCCCTGCCGTGCCCCGCAGGCGCTGCAGAGCCGCGGGTTCCAGAAGCTGGTGCTGCAGGTGGGCCGGGGCTCGCTGCCCCAGCCGCAGCCCAGCAGCAGCTCGGCCGTGGCGGTGGAAGTGTTCCGCTTCAAGGACTCGCTGGCTGAGGAGCTGCAGAGCGCAGACCTGGTCATCAGCCACGCAGGTACAGCCCCGGCCGCTTCCTGGGACTGCGGGAGGTCGGTGGGATGAAGTCTCTCCGGCTCAGGGCTGGGCTGGGCTGGCTGGGAATGCTGAGGTCCACAGCTAGAGTTGGGTTGTTCAAGAGGCTCCCCTGTTTCAGCAGCAAGTAGGGGGATAATTAGTCTCTCATCATGTTTTCTGTTTCTCTTGTAGGTGCTGGTAGCTGCCTGGAGACTCTAGAGAAAGGAAAACCACTAATAGTAGTAATAAATGACAAACTGATGGACAACCATCAGCTTGAGCTGGCCAAACAGCTCCACAGAGATGGCTACGTCCTCTACTGTAACTGCAGGTATGGAGCTGCTGTGGCTGTTCCTGCGGGACAAGAACATTCAGTCCATGTGACAGCAAAATTGACACTGTGACAAGGAAATGTACATCATTCTCTGTAATCTACATCTGGATATTAGATTTTCCAGAGTGAATAGACTAACACTAGGTAGTAATTTACCACACTAAGTCTTTTGACCATGGCCTCTTCTAATTTTTTTTTTCCCATTTGAGGGTACATGTATTTAGATTAAAAGAAGAAAAACACTTGGGATTCAGGGGGATTCACAAAACAGATATTATTTGGTTAGTAACTTTAAGTACCCCAGTCTTTCAAGTACTTATACAGGCTGCGTTTTTAACCAAACTTCCTGAGTCCACCATACCCTCTGACAAGAGATCACACATCTACTGCCTGTCACTTCAGGAGAAAAACCCAAACCAAACAAGAACACAAAAAAAGTCCCACCCCACAAACAAACAATACATGAAAAAATCCCTCCATCACCAAAACCCCTAGCTCCCTTTTTTTTTAGAGGTCATCCTGACTCCTGTTTGGTTTATTTCTTCTGGTTTTGACTGTATCTTACTGTTTTCTCTTTGTGATTGACTCCACTCTAAAAATAGCAGATGACTTTTAAACTGAAGGCAGAGAAAATGTAACTCCCATTACTTAGTCTGCATCTTGTTCTTTTGCCCTGCAAGCAGAATTTCATATGTTTCAGAAGAGCTTTCTGAACAGATCAGGCCTGGCATTCATTTATATTGAGCAAGTTTCTTAAGCTCATTATCTTGGTGCTTCTGTCAGCTTTGGAATTTTTATTTCTTTGTGTTGGGCAGTGCCAAGCATTTGAGCCTTACTTGCAGTCTGATAATAGCAAGTAACAGATTGACATAGCTGTTCTTTCTGGCTCTGTGATCAGGGGAGAACTCTGCCATGTGTTCAGATAGGATGGATTTCCTCCTGTGGTTTATGGAGAGGAGCCTCAGATCTTGTTCAGTCTCCCAGCATTGCAACCACAGAAGATTAAAAAGTTTAAAAGTTGAGTTTGTCTCTGAAAGCTGATGGAAGTGTGTTCTCAGCAATGCTGCCTATGAGCCAGGGCTGCCTGGGGCCTGCTGCTCTGTGCATCCTTTTCCTTTCCATAGATATCCTTACTTAATATTTTATGCTAAAACAATATTTCCATGCTAAAGAATTATGTATGGATGAATAGAAAGAAAATTGTATAAAATCATTTCCTATGGGATGGATCTTTCTTCTTTAATTTTTGCTTTTGGTCTGTTTTTACAGCACTCTTGTGGAGACGCTGCAGTCGATGGACTTGTCAGCTTTGAAACCTTTTCCTCCTGGACAGCCAGAAAAGTTTGCTTCCTTCTTGGATAAAGTTCTTGGGTTACAATAAACAAAAGAATAAAAAAGTTGGAATAAAACGTCTCATCTCCTACACTTAAGATCTGCCAACTGGGCCAAACACTCAAAGAAACTATCATTTAATACTAACTGCTATTAAATGGCTTCCCATTTAGTGCCAAACTCATCCAGCTTTATGCTTAAAAGAGTACAATGTCAA
>VZUA01079461.1:9828-26565 GCA_013401035.1 Horornis vulcanius | reverse complement strand
TCCATGGGATTTGTGCTCTCTCCATGGAATGTGTGCTCTCTCTCCATGGGATTTGTGCTCTCTCCATGGGATCTGTGCTCTCTCCATGGGATTTGTGCTCCCTCCATGGGATGTGTGCTCTCTCCATGGGATTTGTGCTCCCTCCATGGGATGTGTGCTCTCTCCATGGGATATGTGCCAGGAATTCCTAAGAAGCTACAGACCAACCTTCCACAGGGAATGTGGAATCTTTAATATCCTGCATGGTTAAAAGCAGGGGTGACAAAGCTCTAAAGCAAAGTGGAAAACCCCCAGTCCCACCACAGAGCAATCCTGTGTTTTTACAAGCTGCTATCCCAACTCTCTGCTTACGCCTCTCCATTGAGTGCAGCAGCCAGCAGCTGTTCTAGGAATCATTTTTTCTTCTCCCTCAGAATTATTTCTCATTGATTAAACACACTGATGGAAGGAAAGAGAATTTTTTGCAGAAGAGAATTTTTTTTTTTTCAAAAGAGAAAAACACGCAGCTCAAGTTCACCTGAGCTCAGCCCTCACATGCCTGGTAACATGTCTGCACTCTGGCTTGTTCCTGAATGTCAAAATAAAGACTCTGAGTCTGAGCTTAATAATTTCCCTGGAGCACCATTGTCCTGCAGTTTGCCTTTCAGTCCTGCACTGCTGCCAAGGGAGAGGTGAGGGAAGTGAACCACTTTATTTATTGAGTTGGTTGCTGTAACAATTTAAAGCGAGCTCAGCACGGCTGGCTGCTGCTTTGGGGTGGGTTCCTGGAACGAGGAGGTTTTCCTTCAGATCTGCATTGGGGAATCTCTCTGCTTTTATTGCACAGCTTTGTCCCGGCTTCAAATACATCTCCTGACCTGAGAGAGGATTACAGCACCTTTGATACCCCAATTAAAATGGATCAGGAGGGGGAAGGAGCCATTGATCCTTCAGGCCCCGTGCTGATCTGCTGGAAGTGCTGACTTGTGCCCATGAGCACAAACACTGAATCACAGGGATCAATAAACAGAGCTGGAGTGCAGCAGCTGCTGCGGGCAGCCTTGCACTGGCAATTACAGAATCTGGGTTGGCTTTACAACCACCTCAACAAACGCCCTCTAACCCCCATCCTTCCTAGCCAAAAAAACATTAGCTGGCCTTTGAATTACCAAAATGGCACATTCAAAGGGGAAAATACCTCAGTTGCCTGAGAAGTGCTTATAGCTCTGTGTTAGAAATATTCTCGTTTAAAACTTATGGGTATTAGGAAAGTTCTTCTTAAATCTACAAAGCTTGGATGTGCTGTGGAGAGAAGGTTTATAAATGAATAAATGATTCATCTTTTTTTTGCTTTCTGATGCTGCAGGCAGGCAATTAAGTGGGATTGAAGTTGATAGTTTAGGGGGGTTTGGAAGTTCTTAATATAAAAGATCACAACTACAAAATACTTATGAATTATAGAAGAGGCCAAGGGACAGAATGCTATAGATTTTAATGGCACTTGAAAAAAGGTGCCTAGAGGAGACAATAATGTGGTTTTCTTAGCTGTGACCTCACTGAAAAGGATCTAAAGACTAAAAGGGCAAAGGCAAGAGGAGGAGGATGTGTTATATTTTGGGTGTGTTGCCCTGTGGACAGTGAACACATCCTCAAATTTCCTTAATCTGCATTTTTCCCATTGCAAAATCCAAGGACTGGGCAATGCTGTGGGGAATTGTGGCGTTTGCTGACTGTAAGACAAAAGAGACAAAGTATCTTCCTCATCCCCAACTCAGCTTTGCAGGTCAATATTTACATCCCTCTGCAAGAGTCAACACCAAATATTTGGGATGAGTATTTCATAGGTAAATATCAACACCAAATATTTGGTTCAAACATCTCAACATCCCAGATATTTGGGGAAAGCCCGATTCTACTGCCTGCAGCTCGGAATAGAGTTATTAAATGTTTTAAAAATAACCTTTAATTTTTCATGTGCAGTTTGGGGATGAAAGAAAACAAGCAAGTTGTCACTATACCTCCTGCTTGGAACTCCAAATTTTCAACCCATTCCAGCTCTTCAGAACTGAATTAATTTTTAAATCAGATATTTACCCGATAAGCTAGGTCAGCTCCTTCTCTGTGTAGGAATTTTATCTGTTGGCTTTAGAATACAAGGAAAACTGAATATGAGGTCAGGATCCATCGAATCACCGAAGGGAATCTCATCTTTCCATGGGGTTTTCATCCCTTTTTTTCATCTTTCACATACTTTTCATTTATTCCCCAAAAGTATTGCCAAGAAGACTTCACCACCCCCAAAATAGAGAGTTTGAAGAGCTGGGTATTGAACTCTATGAGTTCCACTACTTGCAGCTTGTTCTGTTGATTTTTCCCATGACAGGAGGTTATGTGGTTTTAATGGAATATTAGTAGCACGGCTACATTAAATGCCATTTAAAACCTCTCTCAAAATGGTATTGACTGTGTTGAAATGAGACTATGGAGACATCCCAGTGACAGGAAATAAGTAGTGAATATTGTATTTTCATCACAGAATTTCCAAACTGATGCAGAAAACCCTGATTTATTAAAAAAAACCCCAACCCTATTAAAAAAAATTATCATATTGTTCTGAGTGGATATGCCTTTCTATACAAAAGAGCTAAAAATAGACTCGTCGATATATTAACAACAAGGAAAAATATTCCAAGTAATTATCAGCACTCCCCACGTGTTGAAAGCCCATTTTGGCCCGTAGCTGTTTCAATCAATACACTATTTATTTTCAAATAACCATGCACTAAGGATCATTTGGACACAGAGCCCATAAATACACATTACCTCATTATCGACCCTCTCTGGCCACTGCTGCATTATTAACATTTCACTAGAAGAAGCAATCAAGCTGTAAACAGGAGGAATTTCTAGAGTTATTCTTCCCCCAAATATTTTTGTAGGGAGGACCGAGCCTGGGATTTTGCCCCCCAAGAATCACTTTTCTCTGTGGTATTCTTTATAGAGAAGCAAATGTACCCAGTAGCCAGTGAAATGGGAAGAAATACAATATTTGCAAAGAGAGAATGTACACAGGACAGTCAAACTCCATTTTTTATCCAGGGATTATCACTTGCACATACATGAGAACACCGAATTTCGGTTCCAAAACGCCCTATTGTTTTAATCCCATAAATCCAGTTTCTGCCGTGGCTCAGTAGGCTGGAAAAGGAACCAACGAGCCAACCAAGAGCTGGGAGCAGAATCCCTTTGCTCTGGGTAGGACAGCAGTGTGCAGTGCCACCTTTATGCAGCTCCTCCTCAGGTGCTGTGGGATGACCGATGGCTTTCCCATAAAACACGAGCTACTGGGGGCAAGAGCAGAGGCTGCCGTGGCAAATTGCCAAGAGCTGGAGGGCTGCACCTCGTTTGCATGTAAATTTACATCGGTTTTAAAGCCACCAAGGGGTAGTACTTGAATATTTCTTGATAGGTTTGCCAGCACTGTGTGATGTCCAGAAATAAAAACCTGGCTGTGAGCGGCCTGGTCGCCCTCTGTGCCTTTGGGGCCATGTCCTGATCCCAGTTTGTCCTGATCCCACTGATCTTGGCAGAGGGTGCTGAGCACTCCCAGGAGCCCCAAGATTCAATTCCTGTTCCCACCACCTTCACCCCAGAGCTGGCTGCCATCATTTCACTGTCCCATCCCTGAAGCAGAGGCCATGTCCCTCACAGGCCTGCTGAGATCCATGCCCAGATCCCACCCTCAGGTTTAGCCAAGCCCAAAACAGCCCCACTGGTACCACAGGAATAAAACACAGCCCCATGCTTATGGTCAGTAAGAATACAATGAGTTTATGGTAGGTTTGATGGGGCATTGGGAAGGAATTGTTCCCTGGGAGGGAGGGGAGGGCGCCCAGAGAAGCTGTGGCTGCCCCTGGATCCCTGGAAGTGCCCAAGGCCAGGGCTTGGAGCCACCTGGGATAGTGGAAGGTGTCCCAGGGTGTGTAATGAGATGAGTTTTAAGGTCCTTCCCAACCCAAACCAGCCTGTGGAGTTGTGTGGCATATCTGCATTCCTGCATCCATGTGCTGGCACAGGGATGCGGCTCAGGAAGGATTAAGCCCATTTTGCATAAAACCAATTGCAACAAGTGAGGGGAGAAGGTGTGTAGGGGTGCAAAGTGGAAAATTACTGAGGGGAGGAAAAGAAGATTGAGAGGACAGAGGCAGGTCCGTGTGCCAGCTATCTGCAGAGGAAGAAACTGGGAGGGATGAGTTCAAATCTTTGGATTTCAGATTTGGACTGAGGCTGGGGATAATGCAGAAGCTTCCTGGCAGATCGGGCATCTGACGGCAGGAGCTGCAGTCAAGGTGATCTTCTGGGCAGCTGCTGTATTCACTTTATTTCCAAAGCTTGCATTCATGCTCCTGCTGTCAATAAAAGTCCCTGCCTGAATAGATAAGCTGGAGCCCCGTATCTCATTAAGCCTGAGGATTCAATCCTCTGCTTCAAGCTCTGCGCTCCTATGCTGCTTTATATCATTAAGAAATATTGCCCAAGCTGATCCCCTAAATCCTTGTATTAGCCAGCACAATTAAATCTAATGTGGATGGAAAAATGGAGCCAGTGGGATTTTTCCGTGGTGTGAACTCCAGGTGCATCCCCGCGTGTGTGACCAGGGAGTGCACAAGCAACAAGTTAGAAATGAGACACTCATAAGCCCTAAGTCATTCTATTTTAAATAGCTTAAGAAAACGCTGAGACTTTCTCAGGATGGATTGTGGAATACCTTGAAGTGAGACCATAAATCCCTACGCTGTCACTCTTTTTCTCCGAGGAGTTATTAAGTGAAGCATCCAAAATAAAAAGTCAGGCTGTCGAGCTCCTGGGGTTTTGTTTCTCTGTCAGACAGGAAACTTGGCGACTTCTGAGTTTTAAAACAATGGCCTAAACATGCCAACCATTAGCAGTGGTGCTTAATGAGATTCTCAGATAACCCTTTAACAGACTATGTAGTGATTAAGTCAATTTAAATGATTCATCTCCACCGCAGCCTGTGAGACTTGTACATAACAGCCATTTGCATAGCAATAAAAATCTCCATTTCTCCGCACAGGACAGGTTTATCAAGATCTTTCCATCCTCAATAATGTCTGTTTCATTTGTCTGTTCGGAAGATTTTTCCTCCTTTTTGCCAGGTGTTTCTCCTGACTGGGGAAGATCTCAGGGCAAAGCATCTCCTTGTGCTGTGCCACAAACGAGTCACGGAGGAGGAGCATCCCCAGCCTGGCTGTGAAGAGGCTCCGGGGGGAATTTTGCTGCTGTGACATTCCTGGGATCGGTGCACGGCCAGAGCATCCCCAGCAGCTCTGCACTTTTCACACACAGAGCAGCCCTAATGAGCCCGGCCCCAGCCGCTGCCAGCCCGAATTAACGCAGCCTTGGAGTTTGGTCCAAGGGAATTGCTAAACTCCCTCCCACTTCCAAAGGTGCAGGATCAGATCCTCGCAGATCTGAGATAAATCAAAGGGGAAGGCTCTGCCAAGCGAATCCCTGGCAAGGCTGAGTTTTCTGGAAGATCCTGGAGCAGCCTGGCCAAGGGAGGTGACACCGCAGGGTTGTGTAACATCCCCCTCCCTGCTCCCCCAGCTCAGGCAATTAATCACTAATTGAAATTGCTTCTCCCCAGCTGACCCAGAGCCACACGGATTAAACCAGATTTCGAAATGCTAATTACGAGACATCATTTTCCCAATTATTCTTAAAATTGGATTATGTACCGGGAGATGGGGTGTTTGAAGCGGCCACTAATGAGCAAATCATGCATAAGAAAGCCGGTTTGTTATGTTGGTGATTGAACAAAATAAGGTCGCAGGCGTGAAGTCCTGTCCAAATAAACAAAAGAAACCAAAGACATTCCAAGAGTAGCACCAAGCTGCAATTTAGGGAGCTTCGAAAGCCACGACAAAGCCAGAGAATGGGTTTTTCTTCCTTTTTCTCCCATTGTCCAGTGATGGCTAAAGCCGTGTCTGGGTTATTGGGTGTTTCAGGGTATTTTCCCAGGAAATTATGATGTTATCTAAGTGACCAAGTTCCTTATAATCCATTTCCCAAAGTTTCTGTGGAGCTTAAGAGCATAAATCTGATTATCAAAGAGACTCCACCACTGCATTTTTCTGTGCCTGCCCCACCTTTCTGATGTAATCAAGAGTGACACAGAAATTTAATTGCTCCAAGTAGTCTCTACATTGCAGCAGCCAGAATTCTTTAGATTCCCTGCACAAATATCATAGCTCTAGTTTTAGTCCCTTTGTACTTTTCTGGCTGAAGGGTTTTTCTGTGATTCCAGGGTAGTTCAGGAGAATATTCCAAATGGGTTTCCAATCCCTGAATAAATCTGGAGATCTCTCAATCCACACCTGTCTTTCTATCCACCATCACACTGCCTGAAAACACCCATTGCTAATTTATCCCCAATGTTCTTATAACTCAATTTCACAGCCAATTTCAGTGCTGGGTTATTTTTTTTTTTTCCCTCATGGATTTAAGACAATTATTGCTTAAAAAAACCAATCCAAAAACCCAACAGGAATCAAGTCATGTACGCAGTGTGAAAAAAAAATAAAGTTTCCATGGTACTTGCTCCAAAGCTTCAGATTTAAGTCTACAAATAGGAAATAATAGTCCATTCCCAACAATCCAGAATGTTGAAGTCAAAATGGGCTTAGCTTTAAACTTTATTTTTTTGAGCATCATTCCTAACAGAGAAATGCCGAGCTCCTTGAAATAACCCTTTTTCTTCTCTTCAAAGGACATACATTAAAACATAGTTTTCAAAAACTCAGTATATTTTTACTCCCTGGACTGATAAAACCAATGAGTTGTGCACTCTTCTTTCCTCCTTCATGAGTCTCCTTGCCATTTTCAAGGTCTCTCTTGCCCACAATTAAAAAAAAATCTCCTATAATTACTGAGGTAATTATTTTCTGATGTAAAAATTCTGTTGTAAGTTTGAAACTTACATTACAAGTCTATTCTGATATTAAAAGGAAGGCATATAGCAAGAAAAAAAAATGACATTACAACGCACTTTGTAGCAACAATCAATATCTTTAAGTCAATCTCCCATTTACATTTTTAAACTCTTTTCTCTGGTAAACCTTAAGACTTCCATAGCAACACAGACAAGGTCTGGCTCACACTGCAAGGAATCCTAACAAAAATGTAGTAAGAAAAGAACAGGGGGCGATTGTTTATTTTTAAGTTATTTAAATGACGCACATTAACCTCAAAGAAAAAAAAAAAAATCCAGTGTTTTTCTTCAGCCCAGCCATCAATCAAAATAAAATAACATATTCTGATAATTGCTCTCTGTTATTTTCACAGTTTGAAGGGAGTGCAAAGGGTAGAGGGAAATTCTTGTTTGGTTTAGATTTTTTTTTTTTTAACAGAGATAGAAATCCTGACCTCTCTGAAACAGCAAAAGGGAAATCCAAGAGTTTTCTGCCACCAACGTGTGTGGCCAAGATTTGACCCAGAAGATGCATTTGTGTCCCCACCTCATCTCCTGGGCTCTGGCACCCAGAGTGAGCACCCAGGGACGAATCCAGGAGGCAGCAGCACTCCAGCAGATTTCCTCCTGGATGTGTTAAGGGAATTACTTGGCACCAAGAGCAGCAAGGACAACAGTGTGCAAAGCCAGAGCCCTTTGCAGCTCAGTGCTTCCATCTTCGAGCACAGCTCCAAGGCTGGGGCTGAATTCCCAACAGGATTTCCCCTGATCTTTGTGTCTCTCTGGAGGTTCAGCAGCAGATCTGGGTGCTGGCAGTGAGTTTTTATCAACCTGGGCTACAAAAGTGTCCCTGTCCATGGCAGGGGGTGGGACAAGATGAGCTTTAAGGTCCCTTCCAACCCAAACCATTCCATGATTCTGTGGTGACATTCCTTTAACTCTTGTGCCTGGCAGTGCTGATTGCCTTTGGCATTGAGTTTTGGAGAAGAGCAAAGCTGTCCTAACCTCTAATAAATATTTTAGTGGTCTTCTCATTAATAATTTCAGTTTCCATAATTCCAGGTTAAGTGAAACCTCTTTGGGGTTTTCAAGCTGCTGTAGGGGTGGGAGGAAGGGGCACACCAGACCATCAGTGTGAGTTCTGTCAGATCCCCACCACGTGTTTTCCCACAGGATTTACCNTTTTTTTCCCCTTTACATTTTACCTTTTAGGTAACACAGCATTGCTTTTCTTGCCTTCCTGGTAAAACTTTAAAAAAAAACCAACAAAAAACTATTTGAGACAACTCACAGTTCCTGAGACTCTTAAAAAAGGAACAAAACCCAGAAAACCTATTGCTACCTGCAGTTCCTTCCCTGCATGTAACCTCTGTGCCCCATATCTGCTCCTTTCTGTACCTTTGGAACCAGAACCTGGCAAAGCCAGGCCCAGCAGAGCTGGAGGTGTGGGAGCAGAGCCCTAAGAGGCAGAAACTCCCCAGCAGCAGCAGGGAGAGCTTGTTGCTATAAGGAGTTGCATAACTCTCCTCTGTTGTGTGTATTTTTCCATGGTCCTTGGAGGCTCCGTGAGGGCACGGTGAGGGAGATGTCAGGCAAAGAGCAGGAGAGATTAGTTCAGAGTGGAATAAAGGCTGTCTGCAAAAACAACCTCTCCATCCCATCAGGGAAGGCACTGCCTGCCAGAGGAAATGCAGGATTGTTTGGGTTGGAAAAGATCTACAAGATTATCCACTTCCAACCTCTGCCATGAGCAGGGACCCCTCCCACTGTCCCAGGCTGCTCCAGCCCCAGTGTCCAGCCTGGCCTTGGGCACTGCCAGGGATCCAGGGGCAGCCACAGCTGCTCTGGGCACCCTGTGCCAGGGCCTCAAGACCCTCCCAGGGAACATTTCCTGCCCAAAACCCATCTAAAGCTCTCCTGGAGCCCCTTTAGGCCCTGACAGGGACTCTGAGCTCTCCCTGGAGCTTTCCCTTCCCCAGGTGAGCACCCCCAGCTCTCCCAGCCTGGCTCCAGAGGGGCTCCAGTCCTTGGAGCAGCTCCATGACCTCCTCTGTCATTTGGACAATTTCTCAAATCTTCATCAGTTTGAAGTGAAGGCTCTGTGCAAAGAACACACTCTGGCTGTGGATCTTACACCCCCTTAGCTCTTATTTAACCTCATAGCAAAGAGTGACCAAGCCATGGAGAAGCACAGAGATGACACCGGTGCCATCCCACCCCAAATCCCAACAGAGCTGGATTTGCCAACAATTGTCACAGAGTGGTCATTAACTGCCCTTTAACTCTCACTTGTGCCACTGTACTTCACTGATACCACTGAGCTGCTACAATTATTATTTTAAAGTGGTTTGTGAGAAAAGATAGTCATCAATATTTAAAATTAATATTTTCCATGAAAATTTAATTGTGTGCTATGGTGGTTTTAATCTAATCTAGTCAGCAATCTTCAGATAGTCCCAAAAGGCAGCAACAGCATCCCCAGTGACCAATTTTTTCCTTGCATTTTCTTTGCCTGGAACTACTTTATCATTTAAAAATGTTTTGTTTAGAAACCCAGATTTACTTTCTGCCTCATCACTGCCATTCCATTATGCTCTTTATGTGTAAACAGAGTGTACTTCAAAGAGCATATATCATTATTAATAGTTAATAAAAGAAATGGAAATAAAAGCTCCACAAGCTGGTCCTGTAGCTGGGAAGCAATTCCCTGCACTTTATGGGAAAGGCTTTCCTTCCTGTTAGATGTCCTTGATGACTACTGCAGGAACATAAAAACAACCCCCTATTATTGCACTTGCTGGATATATAATCTTCAAATAATGAGCAACAGGACGAAAACAACTCAAAGAAGCCTCCTGGAGCATTTTCCCCCTGACTTGCCAAGGCCATCAGTTTTCCTTGATGAAGGGTTAGAGGATCAGAGTCCCAATCAGCAGTTAGCTGTGGAATTGAATCCATGGCACATCCTTCTCCTCTCCCCTGAGCTAACTCTGCCACCAAATGAACCTGGGATATTGATGGCTTCAAAGGAACTGCAAAAGTGAAGCAACAAGCCACGATCAGCCAACATTCCTAAATACTCTGTGCCAGAACCACCTTCAGAGAGGGGAGATTTTGAACCTTTAATATTTTACTACAAAGTGTAATGAAGCCTACAGGGTCCTGTGCCCACCACACCCAAAGCAGCTGCACGGGAGAGGTGAAATCCAATTTATTCCCATTTTTGTGAACAGTTCTTAGCTCAGCAGGAGATGCTGTGTGTCATTTATAATCCTGCCCCCAGCAGTCACAGGACTTGTGTAGTTTCCATGAATCCCAGCAGCTCCTTGGGGCCCTGCTGGGAATGGGTCTCCTGGTGCTGGGCAGTCCCCAAACATTTGTATAAATGACATTTTTGAGGCTGAATTTCCCAGTGCACTGCATGCACACCCTCATTGCCATTCCCTGGGTGCAGCCAACGAGGAGCTGTCTGTTATCCCGTTGGGAATTGAGCAGGAGTCCTTGATCAAAGGACAAATACCTTTACATTCAGTGATTCCCAAATCATTCTCTTGAAAAGCTTTACCACCAGCAGATGTTTTTGGTGATGGGATATTTATTTAGCTGCCCACATTGCTCTCCTCTCATCAATGACAGGCTCATTTTCCTTCTACTTAATTAAGACTACCTTCAAAGAGACCCTTTTATAAACAAATTAGGGTTATCTGACTCAGAGTTTAAAATGGAGCAGTGTTTGATCAATATAATCGACTGAAGAGATCTAAACTCATCTCTGGGATACTCTGTTCCTGTCTTGGAAAGTTTTTAATGCCTCTCTGAAGCAGGGGTTGAAGTGTGTGGCAGCCTCTGGCCTTCTACAACATTAACTGGGCACATTTAAATGAGGCAAACAGCACTGGAAAACCTTCCATTCCCTCCAGATGAGGCTGTGTGGAAGGGAGGTGGGAAGCCTGGAATGCTTTTAGAGGATCAGGGATCATGGAGAAGATGATGCTGATGACAAGACAAATGCTTGTGTATTTTCAGCTTCCACAGGATGCGGTTTGGCATTAAAAGAAAAATCACAGAATAAAAAGAAAGTCACAGATAAAAAGGAAATCACAGAATCCTTCAACCATCCATCATCCCTCATCCATCATCCCTCATCCATGCATCTCTGCATTCATCCATCCATGGATCCATCCATCCACCCCTCCATCCCTACCTTAACACCAAAACTGAACTGAAAACATCTTTAATTTATTTTTCTTGTTGCCACAGGAAATTCAGATCAAGCATGAGAAGATCTATGAAGATTCAGATCCAATGGATAAGATACACTATTAAGTTTTATTTCTTGCATGGAATGCAGTCTTGGAGCTGTGAATCTTGTCTGGGATGCTTTGATATAAAACTTTACAGGCTCGTCCTTTTTAAAAGAAGAAATACAGATATATATATATATCTATCAGTGAATTTAAAGAAATTTTAAATAACTTCTCCAGAAGAACTTTTCCAATTGGTATATTCTGAATATTTTACCTGTGTGTGTCACCTTCCTAACCAGGTAATCTGCATTCCTGCACACATCCCTTATATTCATTTCAAAGTGCAGACAACACTGCACTGCACAGACTTTAATAAAAAGGACCTAATTACACTGCAAACCTAGGAGCAAAATCAGCCTAAAGAAGGAGCAGAAGAAAGCAGCAAAAACAAAGTACCTGAAGAGTTACCAGACACAAAGAAATTACATCTTTTCCTCACTAATTCAATACTGCCACCTAATTCCTGGCAGTAACTAACAATTTCATGATAGCTGTCCACCAGCTCACCAGGAAATTCTCTTATTCTGGAGAAAAAAACCCTCAGATGCTCCTGAGTAGGCTTAGAAAAACACTCACTGTGTCTGTGCATCTCTAGTCTCTTGTTTCTTTTTTGTTCAGTATAAAATGTTCTTTTTGCTAAGGAAAAATTAGAGTTTATGGATAGAATTCCTGCATTTTCAACATTTGGGAATAAAGGATTCTGCTTCAGGCTGCTCTGGGATCTATTTCTACCCCATGCCAATAATCATTTCAATGTGATATTGATACCATACATTTTTGGATGGTTAATTTAGTTCAACTTTATCTGTGCCAAGATATCAAGCTGATAATTGATCTCCAGCTTTGTTCTGCAGCATTAATTAAGTTTTAGAAAAGCTTAGAGATCAATTTATTTGAGTTAATGCAAATCTGCACCTAGAACAACACGACTCAGATATTTATCACTCTGTTGTCAGTCCCTTCTCATGCCTCAGCAGTTCAGGTTTACATCTGGTTCAAGTTTCTCTAATCTAAAATAAACCAGCATGAAAAAGCATTTGATTTCTCATTTAGATTCTCGATAGCCTTTTATTGCAAAGATAACATCCCTTGTCTGATTTGAAATGGTGAAATTGTTGGGTCAAAAATAATGAATAAAAATGTTGGCGCTCCCGAGTATTTGCAACTAACCTAAATTTTATTGGTCTTTAAAAAAATTAAAAGCAAAATTGGGTTCTTTTCCACATATGAGATAACATAGCATTACTTAAGTTGTGCTACAATTGTGATTATTTCTATGCCCTAAAAATATCGACTTCAAAGGCATTGAAAGGTTGATGTGAAAAGCTCCTCAGTGTGAGGACCTGGCTTGACTTTGCTCTTGCACAGCCCCTCAGGTGTGGATGGAGATAAAACCAGCTCAGGCCAAGTCAAATCAGCTACAGCAGCACCAGGCTCGTTTATCTTCTCTTAAAATGCAAAGGATGGCTGTTTTCAGGTGGATTTATAGAGAATGGTTTGGGTTGGAAGGGAATTCAGTGCACCCAGGGACACCTTCCACTGTCCCAGGCTGCTCCAGCCCCAGTGTCCAGCCTGGCCTTGGGCACTGCCAGGGATCCAGGGGCAGCCACAGCTGCTCTGGGAATTCCATCCCAGCTCCTCCCCACCCTGCCAGGGAACAATTCCTTCCCAAAATCCCATCCCTCCCTGCCCGCTGGCTGTGGAAGCCATTCCCTGTGTCCTGTCCTGTCCCTTGTCCCCAGTCTCTCTCCAGCTCTTCTGGAGCCCCTTCAGGTCCTGGCAGGGGCTCTGAGCTCTCCCTGGAGCCTTCTCCTCCTCAGGCTGAACACTCCCAACTTCCTCAGTGTCCCCTTATAGCAGGATGTGGATCCTGCTCATGGATCTGTGCTTTACAGAGGCCTTTTGTTTTATTTTTGGGTTTAAACAAAGCTTCCATTTTCTTCAATCACGCCCAGGTGCTAAAGAGTTAAAACTCCAAAACGTCCCTCGATTTTCCCACAGCCTTTTTCTGCAGAGTCACGGTTTTCTCAATTTTGTTTCAGAGCATTTAAACACATCTAAAGCTGAGCTGGCCACAATGACCTTTCAGCACAGCATGCAGAAAACTCTGAATCTGGTAACTCTGTTTTTCCTGACTGTTGCACATTTCCCAAGTACTCAGGTCAATACTTTGCAGGATTTCTCTAACAACAAATCTGCAATATGGGGATGAAAACCTTTGCCCACCTTGAAAGTTTTGCTGGAGGCAACTTGGATTTTCCTTAACCTGTATCTGATATTGTTTTCCATCCAGCATGATAAAAAGGAGGATAAAAAAGAGTTTGTAAAACACGAGCTCTCTGTATTTTTCATGAGAGGATTATTATGTACATTGTGTTAGGTCAATGAGGTGTGAATTTTTACCTAATTAACAGAGTAGGATAGCACTAATTAATCAGATGAGATACATGCCAGTAGGGTCCCCTTTATCAGAAACAAAGAAAATGGCTTTAGGAATTTTCCCTAAAAAACCTTAAAATCTGTGAGATTAAAGAGTGAGAGTTTCCCTGAAGAAATTGGGGAGGTTTTGCCATGTGGATCCAACCTTTCTATGTCTCTGCTTGCCCTTTCCTGAACATTTCAGTGGGGTTTTTTCCCTTGTACAGCTCATCCAAAACCCCAGGTCAATCCTGCTCTGTATTGATTGTGTTCATAGTACAAAATGCTGACTGAAGGAATAGGATACTCCACTCCTCTTGGCTTTTCCCAAATTCCATTGGTTCAGGAAGGTCAGAGGAAAATCCCCAACTCCACCCTCCAAACGAGCATTGTTTGGGAACTGGAGATGGTTCAGATTGTGACAAACATCATGAGCTGCTGCTCAAACAGCTCCACAGCTCGAGAGATTGGCAAGACCAGAAAATTCAGGGCTTGGTCATTGATTTTTGGGTTTTCCTATTTGTGATGGTTTTAATCTGGATGTGGGAGTGTATCCCAAGTACTTCCCTTTGTTCATCTAGGAAAATCAATTATCTTGGAGTCAAAGAATGGTTTGGATTGGAAGAGAGCTTACAGCCCATTCAGTCCCTGGGCAGGGACACCTTCCACTATTCCAGGTTGCTCCAGCCCCAATGTCCAGCCTGGCCTTGGACACTTCCAGGGATCCAGGGGCAGCCACAGCTGCTCTGAGCACCCTGTGCCAGGGCCTCAAAACCCTCCCAGGGAACAATTCCTGCCCAATATCAAATCTAAATCAATCCTCCTTCATCTTAAAGCCATTCCCCTGTCTCCTGTCCCTCCAGCTCCTTGTAAATTGTCTCTCTCCATTTTTCCTGTAGGCTCTCTTCAGGTCCTGGAAGGCCACAATATCACCCCAAAGCTTCTTTTTTCCAGGCTGAACAATCCCAATTCTCCCAGCCTTTCCTCACAGCAGAGCTGCTCCATCCCTCTCATCAGCTTGGTGGTTTCCTCTCGCCTGGCTCCAACACCTGCCTGTGCTGGGAACCCAGAGCTGGAGGCAGAACAGAAAATCTTCATTCCAGGATGTACCAGTGCCTGCAAAGCACCACAGCTCCTTCTTTAGCTCTCAGAGTGAGAGTGGGTGAGAAAATAGCCACTCTAGACATCACTTCAGTCTCCATGAATTAAGCTGCAATTTGTCTGTCCTACCTGGAATTCGAGTTGGATATTTATTTTCCCATATTAGCTCAGCCAAGGTAGTGGCACAGCTTCCCATTTCTATGTTTGATGGGGGTTTTTATTATGCAGCTTGAAAACTGGGAATAAGAGAGGTAAAAGAAAGAAAAAAAAACCACTCCAGCTTCCTTTGGCTGTAATACCTAATGCAGAAGACCCTCTTTGAAGCAGTAAATTGTCTCAGCACGGTGTGGAAGGCTGGATGTGCTGAGGGAGGTGGTGCAACATTCTCTGTTCCTCCTCAGCTACTCCCAGAGCGAGGGACAGACAGAAGGAAGAGCCTGAGCTGCTCCCTCTGGAGCAAGTTTGGCATGAAAGAACCTTTTATACCAAAAGAAACATCCTCCTAAATTATCATTTTCCTCTTTGGAAAGGAAAACTTGGTTCCCTGCCCGTGGCAGGAGCTTGGATGGTCTAAAAGATCCCTTCCAACCCAAACCATTCTGGGATTGATCCCATGGATTTCTTGATTATTTCTAGTACAAAACACTCCGTGATGCTTTTTGCATGAACAACTATAATATGTTCTATTCTTCAGCTTTTACTGACAATTTTCTCCCTCTGGAACAAAAGATTAATTTATATTTTCTTATTAACAGGCACATTTTTACAGTGCCTGCACCACTGTAGAAAAGGGGCAGCACAGCATTATTTTTCTGTCTGCTTACTCAATTATTGTGGGAGAAATAATCTATTTTAGAGATGTCTTCCAAAGTAGGTCAGGACAGAAGGAGAGAAGAAGTCTGTGAGTACCTTTCCAAAAATAAGTGATCTCCCCTGATCTGAGGCAGGCTCTGGGTGTCTGAAAACCTCATTGGCTAAAGCACTGCGTTTAGAGGACTGTTAATTAGGAGTGAAAAATTAATTACCTTCCACTGCCTGCTCTGGGGCTGGAGGTGCTGCTGGCAGATGGGCAGTGCTGCAGCAGCACCCGTGATGGCAAAGGTGATTGAGTTTAGACTCTCCTGTGTTTCTGATTTTCCTCTTTTTGGGTTGTTTTGGATCATTTAGGGAAGATTCATCTCTTTCCTTAGCCAGGGCAGTCTTTTGATGAGGCCACCAAGTGGGATGATGGAAGATTTTAATAAGATATTGACTGAGGTTGTTTGGGGTTTTTTTGTGGGGTTGGTGTTTTATCTTTCAAACCTGGGAGTGTCACTGGGCTTTTTAAGATCTCTACAGATCTGAGCCTTGGTTTCTCTCTGCTTCAGTTCCCTGCCTGTAAAGCAGATTAATCACATTTCCCCATCTCACAGGAGCATTGTGTAAATGAATGCATAAAAAGATTGCCAGCTGTCCCTATATCATTTAATGGGAAAATATGGGTACCTAAAATAAACATCCAAAAGCCTTCCTGGCCAGGGCAGAGAAATACAAAGAATATTTTTCCATGCCAGCAGCCAGCAAGTAATTTTGAGTGTGAATAATTCTTCCCTTCAGAGACAAGCACCAAACACAGGCACTGAGGTGTGGATTTAACTGGAAATGTGGAGTTATCAAGTGTTGCACCAAGCCGTAGGCTGATCTTGCTCATTAATCCAGAATCTGGCATAGAGGGGATCAGGAAATAGCTTCTTTAATTGTTTTTTACTCTGCTTCCTTCCAAGTCCATCTTTTCCCATTAATGAGAGTCTCCAAAGCATTTGGAACCAGGCAGACACCAGGAATTAATTCCCCTGATAACGTGGATTGCTGGCACTGCTGTGGTGTTGCCAAAGCATCACTGCAGGTCTGTTCCTAACATTGTGCTCATAAAAGTGGGTGGCTGCACTCTGGCCTTTGCTT